>CM068367.1:715714007-715983053 GCA_034769895.1 Magicicada septendecula | reverse complement strand
AATTCATTAATGATTGAATTTCTCTGGGTAGTGGTCTTTCACATATTACTTGATAAGGGCTGGTCACACTAATCATAAAAAACTTGTTTTGACACTCATATTTCTATTTACCTTTATAATAAATTTGCTTTCTCAATTAAGCTTCTGTCTGCTATCTTTCTTCTGTTTTCTTCCTTCATACTTCTGGAATCTGATATTAATCTTTTCAGCTATTTTATTATTTATCCCTTAAATATTCAATTCTCCTAACATTTTTCCCTATCCTGTGCGGTGGTTCAGTTCGTGTGGCCACTTTGGGTCCATTACTCCGCTGTCCATCATTACACCTTCTGAGATCAGGGGAACATCAGCCCTGCTCAGGAAAATGATTGCTGGAAACATTTCTACAGTCAATTCATTATAATAAAAAACTACAAGTAGTCCGATTAGCGACTAATACTAAACACTTTTGGGATTCTTCACGTTGTTGCTGTTTGCATTTAATTATATTATTTCTTTTTCTTCTTGATTCCTCTTTCTTTTTCATTAACTAATAGCATATAACATTATTGATAGGCATTATTTTAAAATCCTTTTGACTTTCCTTCTTGTTACAGATGCTCTCCATATCATTTCTTCCTATATCATTTTCAACTCCAGAAATTCTAAATCGTAGTTGTATTAATTATTTTCTTCATTGTAGTCATTAAATTATTCTTTATTCTTCTTATTTTACCTTCTTATCTAAGCACATTACCATTAATGTTTTTTATTTATATATTTATTCTTCTTTTGTTCCCATAAAAAATTATTTTTCCTATTATTTCATTTTAAATCTGTTATTTATAAATATTATTTAATAATCTGTTCTACATACTCTTGGTGTTTTACTGTTTATTAAATCAAATTGTTGCGAAATATCTTAAGTAAGTTGTACTTACATACTTTTTGAATTTTGGGGTTTTTATAAATTAATTTTATTTGGTTACTTCTCTCCATTGGGTTGCTTGGTCCGGTTTTCAGAAAATCAGTCCCCTTTTTTTTGGTTGAATATTTCTTGTTTTAACCATGGTCCATTAACTCAGGTACTCCCCTTTCCTCGGATTACAGGCAGTGTTCGTAATGATTTTTGTCCTTGTTAAATACCTCTCTATCATCTGGTATTGTAACTCTGCTGATACGAAACTTTCATTAAATTTAATGTTTACCATCGTTTTCCGAACTCTTTCTTTCTTAGTAATATATTCTTCTACTACCATGTCTTGTAATTTTTCTAATACATTTATTTCTATCATATTTATATATAGTCTATTACACAAATATGTTGATATATCATTTACTGGTGATGTCACTGATCTTTGATTTAGTGGTATATTAATTTTAAATATATATTTTAGTTAAGTTTTTTCTATAACTTTTCAAACAGTCAATTCTCTATAATTAACGATTGGGAGATTAAGTACATTAACCAGCCTCCCACTCTTAATCATATCTACTTCTTCCGTGTATTTTTCTATTTGTTAGGACGTATTATTCCTCTTTCTTTCGTTTTCTTAATTATTTGTTTCTTTACTCCCTTAATGTTAACTTCTATGTGCATCATCTTTTCTTTGTCTCTGTTATTTTTATTTTCCGATAGCAATGCATTTTGGTCTTCCCTAATTTCTATTTCCTTCTGCTCTCTTCTGTATTCGGACTTACTTCAATACCTTCGGAAGTGCTGTCTAATGTTTTATCCAAATTCTTGAAACCACTGTCCATTTGCTTATTTGTCTCCTCCTTGTATTCGTCTACTCTTTGGCTAAGTGTGTTAACATTTTCAAACTTTCCCCCGAAACTTTCCCTTATCTCCTTATTGAACTTCTCCATTTTACGGTTTTGTTCATTCATGGTTTCTTTGATATCTCCATGAATGGTCTCAATTTTTTCGTTTAGTTGTTTCCTGAATACCGTCTATTTTCCTCATTGGTTTGCTTGTTATTTTCCTCCTGTTTCCTAAACTGTTCTTTTGAGTTTTCCAATATTATTCTCAACATCTCATGCATGCTCATCTCTTCTTTTTGGGCGGATTTATCTGGTTGATCCCCTTGGGCATCCTCTTCAACTCTTTCCTTTTCGTGTTTGTGACTACTTCGGTTTCTTCTTTATCACCAGTTGGTTGTTCCATTTCACTGTCCGTGACTACTTCTATTTCTCGTTCCTGTCAACCTTCTTCCTTCTCCTTGTCTTCTAACCCTCTTCTTCAATCTGCCTCTGGTATTATGCATTTCTTGTTTTCTCATAGTTGCCGACAAAAATTAGGTTTTTTGTTAGATTATCTTTCGTATATCTCGAAATTTCCTTCCTAATTAAAGCCCTTTTAGTTGAGCGCCATCTTGTAAACGTCGCGCGGGTCTCTCCGAGTCAATTTGCGATCGTCACTATAATTATTTCTTTCTTTTAATTGCCCCACATTGTTTAGCATCATCTTGTAACGTCTCGCGTGTCTCTCCAAGTCAATCGACGTCTTACCTATATACTTTCCTACTTATGCCCACGTTTGTACGTTATCTTGTAACGTCTCGCGTGTATTCTCTCTGAGTATATATTATTTTTACGTCTATTTGTACTCTTCGAAAATCTCGCTTTATTAAGAGTCACAGAATTTGTTATATTTTATGTTCAATGTGTCAAAAATCGAGTATGTGTGATTATGCAAATATTTTCTTAGATTTTATTTGGTTTGAAATCAATACCGTTGTTTGACAGTAGTGAGGAGAGAGAGTGCAAAGAGAATTACTCACTTTGTATACGATTAATTATTTCAAATTTCTCCGCTTGTGAGCACAGCTGACTGTGACATTTACGAACACATTTGAGGTTAAATTAACTCCAAATGGCACGTGATATATTTTGGATGTCCGTTCTCTTCTCAGTCTTCTGACAATCTGTAACCAACTACCATCTACTGAAAATAATACACATTTTTATTCAAACAACAAAGTATTCATTGAATTTATTTAGCAATTTTTGTATCTTCTCCCAAAACAAAAAGGGATAATCGATTCTTACTGACAACACAAAAATTAGTTCGATCTTATTTTTAAGCATATAGTATATAACAAATATTTTTTATTTCAATATTAATACCAAAGAAAGAAATAATTAATTAATTTCCCAGGGTTATTTTAGAGTTCTTTGTACTTTGAGAAAGTCAGAAATGAATATGGGTTAATACCAAGCTTTACATAAATAAATTTTTATAATTTGTACTATTTATGTTATGTAGTTGTTGGTTGACCGCTAGAGCGCAGGTTACGTTTCTTCACTGAAAACACGAAAGTTATTTAATGGCGGCCGTAATGTTCACCAACTGCTGTTTTTTGGGTTAACTAAATAATAAAGTTTATGTTCACCTCTTTTCCTGAAGTATTTAAGAGATTGTGCTGTTCTAGTGTTATAAATTTATAGTTGAGGTGTAATTTAGTTAAATTTTACTCGGTAACGATCTCACCAAAATGTCGAATTTCTGTGGGCTAGGCCTGGACATCGAAGGTGATTTTTCAAGGTTTCATCAAATTACGGGCGTGAATTATTCTATTCGAAGGAGTTCTAATATGTAGTGGACATCACTCGTTAATTTTATTTAATTTTGCACTGATTATTTCAAATGGTATTTGTTAATTTCTTAAATTTTTATAGACATTACACTTTTTCAAAAAGTTCACTTCCAATATCGTTTAACAGTTAATTTCCAATTCTTGTTAGTTGGTTACTCTTAGTAACAATAATTTTTATGGTTTTTTATTGGTGAATCTGTATACTTTTTAGTATATAGGCTATTATTAATTATTATAAATGCAGTTCTTCTTTTAGAAAAATAATCCTTTTTAGATTTTATTTATAATCGAATTTAATTTATTTAAGGTTTTTCTTTATATTTTTCCTTAAACTTGTGCACTGGTATTTTATATTTTAATCCCTTTTAATTGGATTTATTTATGATTTATCATTAACTTAATGTATCCTTACTCTAAACTATTTTTCATATGCCATCTTGCTAACATAGTATTATTTTAATATATTATTATTTTATACTTAACCCTGGGTTATCTTATATTTAAACAAAATCATTATTAAAACACAAAGATTATTCCTAGGTACAAGACCTTTGTGGCCTACACAATACAAAATTACACAAAATACAAAAAATACAAAACTTGGCAGCAGCAATATAGTCCACTGCTACAATATTTGGTTTTTTCATCTCCAGTACCAATCTGTGAGATGCTCTTTTTAAAGTTTACACTTTCACTAAGTACACTATATTTCACTTTGTACACTGCACTTTTATTATTATTGTTTACAGTGTTTTGTAGTACAAAGTTTTTTATTGCTTGGTACATAATACCCATTTCTGACTTTTAGAATTGGTGATTACTGTTTTAACGATGGTGATTGTGTTATCATATTTGGGTAGGGGTTATGTAACGTTACATAAAGCTCCCCTACTAGAACGGATTTATTTTTGTTTACTTGTTTTGTAAAAAATGATCGTTGAACTCTTCAGTCTTCGGATTCTTTCATCATTCTTCATAATATCTCTTTATTTCCTGATTGGTTATACACCTGTTATTCGGTTAATGGTAATAGGCTTGATTTTATATTCAACTCTCTCTCTCTTGGAGGCAAATTCATTAATGATAGAATTTCTCTGGGTAGTGGTCTTTCACATATTACTTGATAAGGGCTGGTCACACTAATCATAAAAAACTTGTTTTGACACTCATATTTCTATTTACCTTTATATAAATTTGCTTTCTCAATTAAGCTTCTGTCTGCTATCTTTCTTCTGTTTTCTTCCTTCATACTTCTGGAATCTGATATTAATCTTTTCAGCTATTTTATTATTATCCCTTAAATATTCAATTTCCCTAACATTTTTCCCTATCCTGTGCGGTGGTTCAGTTCGTGTGCCACTTTGGGTCCATTACTCCGCTGTCCATCATTACACCTTCTGAGATCAGGGGAACATCAGCCCTGCTCAGGAAAATGATTGCTGGAACATTTCTACAGTCAATTCATTATAATAAAAACTTACAAGTAGTCGATTAGCGACTAATACTAAACACTTTTGGGATTCTTCACGTTGTTGCTGTTTGCATTTAATTATATATTTCTTTTTCTTCTTGATTCCTCTTTCTTTTTCATTAACTAATAGCATATAACATTATTGATAGGCATTATTTTAAAATCCTTTTGACTTTCCTTCTTGTTACAGATGCTCTCCATATCATTTCTTCCTATATCATTTTCAACTCCAAGAAATTCTAAATCGTAGTTGTATTAATTATTTTCTTCATTGTAGTCATTAAATTATTCTTTATTCTTCTTATTTTACCTTCTTATCTAAGCACATTACCATTAATTGTTTTTATTTATATATTTATTCTTCTTTTGTTCCCATAAAAAATTATTTTTCCTATTATTTCATTTTAAATCTGTTATTTATAAATATTATTTAATAATCTGTTCTTACATACTCTTGGTGTTTTACTGTTTATTAAATCAAATTGTTGCGAAATATCTTAAGTAAGTTGTACTTACATACTTTTTGAATTTTGGGGTTTTTATTAAATTAATTTTATTTGGTTACTTCTCTCCATTGGGTTGCTTGGTCGGTTTCAGAAAATCAGTCCCCTTTTTTTTGGTTGAATATTTCTTGTTTTAACCATGGTCCATTAACTCAGGTACTCCTTTCCTCGGATTACGGCAGTGTCGTAATGATTTTTGTCCTTGTTAAATACCTCTCTATCATCTGGTATTGTAACTCTGCTGATTACGAAACTTTCATTAAATTTAATGTTTACCATCGTTTTCCGAACTCTTTCTTTCTTAGTAATATATTCTTCTACTACCATGTCTTGTAATTTTTCTAATACATTTATTTCTATCATATTTATATATAGTCTATTACACAAATATGTTGATATATCATTTACTGGTGATGTCACTGATCTTTGATTTAGTGGTATATTTAATTTAAATATATATTTAGTTAAGTTTTTTCTATAACTTTTCAAACAGTCAATTCTCTATAATTAACGATTGGGAGATTAAGTACATTAACCAGCCCACTCTTAATCATATCTACTTCTTCCCGTGTATTTTTCTATTTGTTAGGACGTATTATTCCTCTTTCTTTCGTTTTCTTAATTATTTGTTTCTTTACTCCCTTAATGTTAACTTCTATGTGCATCATCTTTTCTTTGTCTCTGTTATTTTTATTTTCCGATAGCAATGCATTTTGGTCTTCCCTAATTTCTATTTCCTTCCTGCTCTCTTCTGTATTCGGACTTACTTCAATACCTTCGGAAGTGCTGTCTAATGTTTTATCCAAATTCTTGAAACCACTGTCCATTTGCTTATTTGTCTCCTCCTTGTATTCGTCTACTCTTTGGCTAAGTGTGTTAACATTTTCAAACTTTCCCCCGAAACTTTCCCTTATCTCCTTATTGAACTTCTCCATTTTACGGTTTTGTTCATTCATGGTTTCTTTGATATCTCCATGAATGGTCTCAATTTTTTCGTTTAGTTGTTTCCTGAATACCGTCTATTTTCTCATTGGTTTGCTTGTTATTTTCCTCCTGTTTCCTAAACTGTTCTTTTGAGTTTTCCAATATTATTCTCAACATCTCATGCATGCTCATCTCTTCTTTTTGGGCGGATTTATCTGGTTGATCCCCTTGGGCATCCTCTTCAACTCTTTCCTTTTCCGTGTTTGTGACTACTTCGGTTTCTTCTTTATCACCAGTTGGTTGTTCCATTTCACTGTCCGTGACTACTTCTATTTCTCGTTCCTGTCAACCTTCTTCCTTCTCCTTGTCTTCTACCCTCTTCTTCAATCTGCCTCTGGTATTATGCATTTCTTGTTTTCTCATAGTTGCCGACAAAAATTAGGTTTTTTGTTAGATTATCTTTCGTATATCTCGAAATTTCCTTCCTAATTAAAGCCCTTTTAAGTTGAGCGCCATCTTGTAACGTCGCGCGGGTCTCTCCGAGTCAATTTTGCGATCGTCACTATAATTATTTCTTTCTTTTAATTGCCCCACATTGTTAGCATCATCTTGTAACGTCTCGCGTGTCTCTCCAAGTCAATCGACGTCTTACCTATATACTTTCCTACTTATGCCCACGTTTGTACGTTATCTTGTAACGTCTCGCGTGTATTCTCTCTGAGTATATATTATTTTTACGTCTATTTGTACTCTTCGAAAATCTCGCTTTATTAAGAGTCACAGAATTTGTTATATTTTATGTTCAATGTGTCCAAAAATCGAGTATGTGTGATTATGCAAATATTTTCTTAGATTTTATTTGTTTGAAATCAATACCGTTGTTTGACAGTAGTGAGGAGAGAGAGTGCAAAGAGAATTACTCACTTTGTATACGATTAATTATTTCAAATTTCTCCGCTTGTGAGACCAGCTGACTGTGACATTTACGAACACATTTGAGGTTAAATTAACTCCAAATGGCACGTGATATATTTTGGATGTCCGTTCTCTTCTCAGTCTTCTGACAATCTGTAACCAACTACCATCTACTGAAAATAATACACATTTTTATTCAAACAACAAAGTATTCATTGAATTTATTTAGCATTTTTGTATCTTCTCCCAAAACAAAAAGGGATAATCGATTCTTACTGACAACACAAAATTAGTTCGATCTTATTTTTAAGCATATAGTATATAACAAATATTTTTATTTCAATATTAATACCAAGAAAGAAATAATTAATTAATTTCCCAGGGTTATTTTAGAGTTCTTTGTACTTTGAGAAAGTCAGAAATGAATATGGGTTAATACCAAGCTTTACATAAATAAATTTTTATAATTTGTACTATTTATGTTATGTAGTTGGTTGGTTGACCGCTAGAGCGCAGGTTACGTTTCTTCACTGAAAACACGAAAGTTATTTAATGGCGGCCGTAATGTTCACCAACTGCTGTTTTTTGGGTTAACTAAATAATAAAGTTTATGTTCACCTCTTTTCCTGAAGTATTTAAAGAGATTGTGCTGTTTCTAGTGTTATAAATTTATAGTTGAGGTGTAATTTAGTTAAATTTTACTCGGTAACGATCTCACCAAAATGTCGAATTTCTGTGGGCTAGGCCTGGACATCGAAGGTTGATTTTTCAAGGTTTCATCAAATTACGGGCGTGAATTATTCTATTCGAAGGAGTTCTAATATGTAGTGGACATCACTCGTTAATTTTATTAATTTTGCACTGATTATTTCAAATGGTATTTGTTAATTTCTTAAATTTTTATAGACATTACACTTTTTCAAAAAGTTCACTTCCAATATCGTTTAACAGTTAATTCCAATTCTTGTTAGTTGGTTACTCTTAGTAACCAATAATTTTTATGGTTTTTTATTGGTGAATCTGTATACTTTTTAGTATATAGGCTATTATTAATTATTATAAATGCAGTTCTTCTTTTTAGAAAAATAATCCTTTTTAGATTTTATTTATAATCGAATTTAATTTATTTAAGGTTTTTCTTTATATTTTTCCTTAAACTTGTGCACTGGTATTTTATATTTTAATCCCTTTTAATTGGATTTATTTATGATTTATCATTAACTTAATGTATCCTTACTCTAAACTATTTTTCATATGCCATCTTGCTAACATAGTATTATTTTATATATTATTATTTTATACTTAACCCTGGGTTATCTTATATTTAAACAAAATCATTATTAAAACACAAAGATTATTCCTAGGTACAAGACCTTTGTGGCCTACACAATACAAAATTACACAAAATACAAAAAATACAAAACTTGGCAGCAGCAATATAGTCCACTGCTACAATATTTGGTTTTTTCATCTCCAGTACCAATCTGTGAGATGCTCTTTTTAAAGGTTTACACTTTCACTAAGTACACTATATTTCACTTTGTACACTGCACTTTTATTATTATTGTTTACAGTGTTTTGTAGTACAAAGTTTTTTATAGCTTGGTACATAATACCCATTTCTGACTTTTAGAATTGGGTGATTACTGGTTTTAACGATGGTGATTGTGTTATCATATTTGGGTAGGGGTTATGTAACGTTACATAAAGCTCCCCTACTAGAACGGATTTATTTTTGTTTACTTGTTTTAAAAAATGATCGTTGAACTCTTCAGTCTTCGGATTCTTTCATCATTCTTCATAATATCTCTTTATTTCTGATTGGTTATACACCTGTTATTCGGTTAATGGTAATAGGCTTGATTTTATATTCAACTCTCTCTCTCTTGGAGGCAAATTCATTAATGATTGAATTTCTCTGGGTAGTGGTCTTTCACATATTACTTGATAAGGGCTGGTCACACTAATCATAAAAAACTTGTTTTGACACTCATATTTCTATTTACCTTTATATAAATTTGCTTTCTCAATTAAGCTTCTGTCTGCTATCTTTCTTCTGTTTTCTTCCTTCATACTTCTGGAATCTGATATTAATCTTTTCAGCTATTTTATTATTATCCCTTAAATATTCAATTTCCCTAACATTTTTCCCTATCCTGTGCGGTGGTTCAGTTCGTGTGGCCACTTTGGGTCCATTACTCCGCTGTCCATCATTACACCTTCTGAGATCAGGGGAACATCAGCCCTGCTCAGGAAAATGATTGCTGGAACATTTCTACAGTCAATTCATTATAATAAAAAACTTACAAGTAGTCGATTAGCGACTAATACTAAACACTTTTGGGATTCTTCACGTTGTTGCTGTTTGCATTTAATTATATATTTCTTTTTCTTCTTGATTCCTCTTTCTTTTTCATTAACTAATAGCATATAACATTATTGATAGGCATTATTTTAAAATCCTTTTGACTTTCCTTCTTGTTACAGATGCTCTCCGTATCATTTCTTCCTATATCATTTTCAACTCCAAGAAATTCTAAATCGTAGTTGTATTAATTATTTTCTTCATTGTAGTCATTAAATTATTCTTTATTCTTCTTATTTTACCTTCTTATCTAAGCACATTACCATTAATTGTTTTTATTTATATATTTATTCTTCTTTTGTTCCCATAAAAAATTATTTTTCCTATTATTTCATTTTAAATCTGTTATTTATAAATATTATTTAATAATCTGTTCTTACATACTCTTGGTGTTTTACTGTTTATTAAATCAAATTGTTGCGAAATATCTTAAGTAAGTTGTACTTACATACTTTTTGAATTTTGGGGTTTTTATTAAATTAATTTTATTTGGTTACTTCTCTCCATTGGGTTGCTTGGTCGGTTTTCAGAAAATCAGTCCCCTTTTTTTTGGTTGAATATTTCTTGTTTTAACCATGGTCCATTAACTCAGGTACTCCCTTTCCTCGGATTACGGCAGTGTTCGTAATGATTTTTGTCCTTGTTAAATACCTCTCTATCATCTGGTATTGTAACTCTGCTGATACGAAACTTTCATTAAATTTAATGTTTACCATCGTTTTCCGAACTCTTTCTTTCTTAGTAATATATTCTTCTACTACCATGTCTTGTAATTTTTCTAATACATTTATTTCTATCATATTTATATATAGTCTATTACACAAATATGTTGATATATCATTTACTGGTGATGTCACTGATCTTTGATTTAGTGGTATATTTAATTTAAATATATATTTAGTTAAGTTTTTTCTATAACTTTTCAAACAGTCAATTCTCTATAATTAACGATTGGGAGATTAAGTACATTAACCAGCCCACTCTTAATCATATCTACTTCTTCCCGTGTATTTTTCTATTTGTTAGGACGTATTATTCCTCTTTCTTTCGTTTTCTTAATTATTTGTTTCTTTACTCCCTTAATGTTAACTTCTATGTGCATCATCTTTTCTTTGTCTCTGTTATTTTTATTTTCCGATAGCAATGCATTTTGGTCTTCCCTAATTTCTATTTCCTTCCTGCTCTCTTCTGTATTCGGACTTACTTCAATACCTTCGGAAGTGCTGTCTAATGTTTTATCCAAATTCTTGAAACCACTGTCCATTTGCTTATTTGTCTCCTCCTTGTATTCGTCTACTCTTTGGCTAAGTGTGTTAACATTTTCAAACTTTCCCCCGAAACTTTCCCTTATCTCCTTATTGAACTTCTCCATTTTACGGTTTTGTTCATTCATGGTTTCTTTGATATCTCCATGAATGGTCTCAATTTTTTCGTTTAGTTGTTTCCTGAATACCGTCTATTTTCTCATTGGTTTGCTTGTTATTTTCCTCCTGTTTCCTAAACTGTTCTTTTGAGTTTTCCAATATTATTCTCAACATCTCATGCATGCTCATCTCTTCTTTTTGGGCGGATTTATCTGGTTGATCCCCTTGGGCATCCTCTTCAACTCTTTCCTTTTCCGTGTTTGTGACTACTTCGGTTTCTTCTTTATCACCAGTTGGTTGTTCCATTTCACTGTCCGTGACTACTTCTATTTCTCGTTCCTGTCAACCTTCTTCCTTCTCCTTGTCTTCTACCCTCTTCTTCAATCTGCCTCTGGTATTATGCATTTCTTGTTTTCTCATAGTTGCCGACAAAAATTAGGTTTTTTGTTAGATTATCTTTCGTATATCTCGAAATTTCCTTCCTAATTAAAGCCCTTTTAAGTTGAGCGCCATCTTGTAACGTCGCGCGGGTCTCTCCGAGTCAATTTTGCGATCGTCACTATAATTATTTCTTTCTTTTAATTGCCCCACATTGTTAGCATCATCTTGTAACGTCTCGCGTGTCTCTCCAAGTCAATCGACGTCTTACCTATATACTTTCCTACTTATGCCCACGTTTGTACGTTATCTTGTAACGTCTCGCGTGTATTCTTTCTGAGTATATATTATTTTTACGTCTATTTGTACTCTTCGAAAATCTCGCTTTATTAAGAGTCACAGAATTTGTTATATTTTATGTTCAATGTGTCCAAAAATCGAGTATGTGTGATTATGCAAATATTTTCTTAGATTTTATTTGTTTGAAATCAATACCGTTGTTTGACAGTAGTGAGGAGAGAGAGTGCAAAGAGAATTACTCACTTTGTATACGATTAATTATTTCAAATTTCTCCGCTTGTGAGACCAGCTGACTGTGACATTTACGAACACATTTGAGGTTAAATTAACTCCAAATGGCACGTGATATATTTTGGATGTCCGTTCTCTTCTCAGTCTTCTGACAATCTGTAACCAACTACCATCTACTGAAAATAATACACATTTTTATTCAAACAACAAAGTATTCATTGAATTTATTTAGCATTTTTGTATCTTCTCCCAAAACAAAAAGGGATAATCGATTCTTACTGACAACACAAAATTAGTTCGATCTTATTTTTAAGCATATAGTATATAACAAATATTTTTATTTCAATATTAATACCAAGAAAGAAATAATTAATTAATTTCCCAGGGTTATTTTAGAGTTCTTTGTACTTTGAGAAAGTCAGAAATGAATATGGGTTAATACCAAGCTTTACATAAATAAATTTTTATAATTTGTACTATTTATGTTATGTAGTTGGTTGGTTGACCGCTAGAGCGCAGGTTACGTTTCTTCACTGAAAACACGAAAGTTATTTAATGGCGGCCGTAATGTTCACCAACTGCTGTTTTTTGGGTTAACTAAATAATAAAGTTTATGTTCACCTCTTTTCCTGAAGTATTTAAAGAGATTGTGCTGTTTCTAGTGTTATAAATTTATAGTTGAGGTGTAATTTAGTTAAATTTTACTCGGTAACGATCTCACCAAAATGTCGAATTTCTGTGGGCTAGGCCTGGACATCGAAGGTTGATTTTTCAAGGTTTCATCAAATTACGGGCGTGAATTATTCTATTCGAAGGAGTTCTAATATGTAGTGGACATCACTCGTTAATTTTATTAATTTTGCACTGATTATTTCAAATGGTATTTGTTAATTTCTTAAATTTTTATAGACATTACACTTTTTCAAAAAGTTCACTTCCAATATCGTTTAACAGTTAATTCCAATTCTTGTTAGTTGGTTACTCTTAGTAACCAATAATTTTTATGGTTTTTTATTGGTGAATCTGTATACTTTTTAGTATATAGGCTATTATTAATTATTATAAATGCAGTTCTTCTTTTTAGAAAAATAATCCTTTTTAGATTTTATTTATAATCGAATTTAATTTATTTAAGGTTTTTCTTTATATTTTTCCTTAAACTTGTGCACTGGTATTTTATATTTTAATCCCTTTTAATTGGATTTATTTATGATTTATCATTAACTTAATGTATCCTTACTCTAAACTATTTTTCATATGCCATCTTGCTAACATAGTATTATTTTATATATTATTATTTTATACTTAACCCTGGGTTATCTTATATTTAAACAAAATCATTATTAAAACACAAAGATTATTCCTAGGTACAAGACCTTTGTGGCCTACACAATACAAAATTACACAAAATACAAAAAATACAAAACTTGGCAGCAGCAATATAGTCCACTGCTACAATATTTGGTTTTTTCATCTCCAGTACCAATCTGTGAGATGCTCTTTTTAAAGGTTTACACTTTCACTAAGTACACTATATTTCACTTTGTACACTGCACTTTTATTATTATTGTTTACAGTGTTTTGTAGTACAAAGTTTTTTATAGCTTGGTACATAATACCCATTTCTGACTTTTAGAATTGGGTGATTACTGGTTTTAACGATGGTGATTGTGTTATCATATTTGGGTAGGGGTTATGTAACGTTACATAAAGCTCCCCTACTAGAACGGATTTATTTTTGTTTACTTGTTTTAAAAAATGATCGTTGAACTCTTCAGTCTTCGGATTCTTTCATCATTCTTCATAATATCTCTTTATTTCTGATTGGTTATACACCTGTTATTCGGTTAATGGTAATAGGCTTGATTTTATATTCAACTCTCTCTCTCTTGGAGGCAAATTCATTAATGATTGAATTTCTCTGGGTAGTGGTCTTTCACATATTACTTGATAAGGGCTGGTCACACTAATCATAAAAAACTTGTTTTGACACTCATATTTCTATTTACCTTTATATAAATTTGCTTTCTCAATTAAGCTTCTGTCTGCTATCTTTCTTCTGTTTTCTTCCTTCATACTTCTGGAATCTGATATTAATCTTTTCAGCTATTTTATTATTATCCCTTAAATATTCAATTTCCCTAACATTTTTCCCTATCCTGTGCGGTGGTTCAGTTCGTGTGGCCACTTTGGGTCCATTACTCCGCTGTCCATCATTACACCTTCTGAGATCAGGGGAACATCAGCCCTGCTCAGGAAAATGATTGCTGGAACATTTCTACAGTCAATTCATTATAATAAAAAACTTACAAGTAGTCGATTAGCGACTAATACTAAACACTTTTGGGATTCTTCACGTTGTTGCTGTTTGCATTTAATTATATATTTCTTTTTCTTCTTGATTCCTCTTTCTTTTTCATTAACTAATAGCATATAACATTATTGATAGGCATTATTTTAAAATCCTTTTGACTTTCCTTCTTGTTACAGATGCTCTCCGTATCATTTCTTCCTATATCATTTTCAACTCCAAGAAATTCTAAATCGTAGTTGTATTAATTATTTTCTTCATTGTAGTCATTAAATTATTCTTTATTCTTCTTATTTTACCTTCTTATCTAAGCACATTACCATTAATTGTTTTTATTTATATATTTATTCTTCTTTTGTTCCCATAAAAAATTATTTTTCCTATTATTTCATTTTAAATCTGTTATTTATAAATATTATTTAATAATCTGTTCTTACATACTCTTGGTGTTTTACTGTTTATTAAATCAAATTGTTGCGAAATATCTTAAGTAAGTTGTACTTACATACTTTTTGAATTTTGGGGTTTTTATTAAATTAATTTTATTTGGTTACTTCTCTCCATTGGGTTGCTTGGTCGGTTTTCAGAAAATCAGTCCCCTTTTTTTTGGTTGAATATTTCTTGTTTTAACCATGGTCCATTAACTCAGGTACTCCCTTTCCTCGGATTACGGCAGTGTTCGTAATGATTTTTGTCCTTGTTAAATACCTCTCTATCATCTGGTATTGTAACTCTGCTGATACGAAACTTTCATTAAATTTAATGTTTACCATCGTTTTCCGAACTCTTTCTTTCTTAGTAATATATTCTTCTACTACCATGTCTTGTAATTTTTCTAATACATTTATTTCTATCATATTTATATATAGTCTATTACACAAATATGTTGATATATCATTTACTGGTGATGTCACTGATCTTTGATTTAGTGGTATATTTAATTTAAATATATATTTAGTTAAGTTTTTTCTATAACTTTTCAAACAGTCAATTCTCTATAATTAACGATTGGGAGATTAAGTACATTAACCAGCCCACTCTTAATCATATCTACTTCTTCCCGTGTATTTTTCTATTTGTTAGGACGTATTATTCCTCTTTCTTTCGTTTTCTTAATTATTTGTTTCTTTACTCCCTTAATGTTAACTTCTATGTGCATCATCTTTTATTTTCCGATAGCAATGCATTTTGGTCTTCCCTAATTTCTATTTCCTTCCTGCTCTCTTCTGTATTCGGACTTACTTCAATACCTTCGGAAGTGCTGTCTAATGTTTTATCCAAATTCTTGAAACCACTGTCCATTTGCTTATTTGTCTCCTCCTTGTATTCGTCTACTCTTTGGCTAAGTGTGTTAACATTTTCAAACTTTCCCCCGAAACTTTCCCTTATCTCCTTATTGAACTTCTCCATTTTACGGTTTTGTTCATTCATGGTTTCTTTGATATCTCCATGAATGGTCTCAATTTTTTCGTTTAGTTGTTTCCTGAATACCGTCTATTTTCTCATTGGTTTGCTTGTTATTTTCCTCCTGTTTCCTAAACTGTTCTTTTGAGTTTTCCAATATTATTCTCAACATCTCATGCATGCTCATCTCTTCTTTTTGGGCGGATTTATCTGGTTGATCCCCTTGGGCATCCTCTTCAACTCTTTCCTTTTCCGTGTTTGTGACTACTTCAGTTTCTTCTTTATCACCAGTTGGTTGTTCCATTTCACTGTCCGTGACTACTTCTATTTCTCGTTCCTGTCAACCTTCTTCCTTCTCCTTGTCTTCTACCCTCTTCTTCAATCTGCCTCTGGTATTATGCATTTCTTGTCTTCTCATAGTTGCCGACAAAAATTAGGTTTTTTGTTAGATTATCTTTCGTATATCTCGAAATTTCCTTCCTAATTAAAGCCCTTTTAAGTTGAGCGCCATCTTGTAACGTCGCGCGGGTCTCTCCGAGTCAATTTTGCGATCGTCACTATAATTATTTCTTTCTTTTAATTGCCCCACATTGTTAGCATCATCTTGTAACGTCTCGCGTGTCTCTCCAAGTCAATCGACGTCTTACCTATATACTTTCCTACTTATGCCCACGTTTGTACGTTATCTTGTAACGTCTCGCGTGTATTCTCTCTGAGTATATATTATTTTTACGTCTATTTGTACTCTTCGAAAATCTCGCTTTATTAAGAGTCACAGAATTTGTTATATTTTATGTTCAATGTGTCCAAAAATCGAGTATGTGTGATTATGCAAATATTTTCTTAGATTTTATTTGTTTGAAATCAATACCGTTGTTTGACAGTAGTGAGGAGAGAGAGTGCAAAGAGAATTACTCACTTTGTATACGATTAATTATTTCAAATTTCTCCGCTTGTGAGACCAGCTGACTGTGACATTTACGAACACATTTGAGGTTAAATTAACTCCAAATGGCACGTGATATATTTTGGATGTCCGTTCTCTTCTCAGTCTTCTGACAATCTGTAACCAACTACCATCTACTGAAAATAATACACATTTTTATTCAAACAACAAAGTATTCATTGAATTTATTTAGCATTTTTGTATCTTCTCCCAAAACAAAAAGGCATAATCGATTCTTACTGACAACACAAAATTAGTTCGATCTTATTTTTAAGCATATAGTATATAACAAATATTTTTATTTCAATATTAATACCAAGAAAGAAATAATTAATTAATTTCCCAGGGTTATTTTAGAGTTCTTTGTACTTTGAGAAAGTCAGAAATGAATATGGGTTAATACCAAGCTTTACATAAATAAATTTTTATAATTTGTACTATTTATGTTATGTAGTTGGTTGGTTGACCGCTAGAGCGCAGGTTACGTTTCTTCACTGAAAACACGAAAGTTATTTAATGGCGGCCGTAATGTTCACCAACTGCTGTTTTTTGGGTTAACTAAATAATAAAGTTTATGTTCACCTCTTTTCCTGAAGTATTTAAAGAGATTGTGCTGTTTCTAGTGTTATAAATTTATAGTTGAGGTGTAATTTAGTTAAATTTTACTCGGTAACGATCTCACCAAAATGTCGAATTTCTGTGGGCTAGGCCTGGACATCGAAGGTTGATTTTTCAAGGTTTCATCAAATTACGGGCGTGAATTATTCTATTCGAAGGAGTTCTAATATGTAGTGGACATCACTCGTTAATTTTATTAATTTTGCACTGATTATTTCAAATGGTATTTGTTAATTTCTTAAATTTTTATAGACATTACACTTTTTCAAAAAGTTCACTTCCAATATCGTTTAACAGTTAATTCCAATTCTTGTTAGTTGGTTACTCTTAGTAACCAATAATTTTTATGGTTTTTTATTGGTGAATCTGTATACTTTTTAGTATATAGGCTATTATTAATTATTATAAATGCATTTCTTCTTTTTAGAAAAATAATCCTTTTTAGATTTTATTTATAATCGAATTTAATTTATTTAAGGTTTTTCTTTATATTTTTCCTTAAACTTGTGCACTGGTATTTTATATTTTAATCCCTTTTAATTGGATTTATTTATGATTTATCATTAACTTAATGTATCCTTACTCTAAACTATTTTTCATATGCCATCTTGCTAACATAGTATTATTTTATATATTATTATTTTATACTTAACCCTGGGTTATCTTATATTTAAACAAAATCATTATTAAAACACAAAGATTATTCCTAGGTACAAGACCTTTGTGGCCTACACAATACAAAATTACACAAAATACAAAAAATACAAAACTTGGCAGCAGCAATATAGTCCACTGCTACAATATTTGGTTTTTTCATCTCCAGTACCAATCTGTGAGATGCTCTTTTTAAAGGTTTACACTTTCACTAAGTACACTATATTTCACTTTGTACACTGCACTTTTATTATTATTGTTTACAGTGTTTTGTAGTACAAAGTTTTTTATAGCTTGGTACATAATACCCATTTCTGACTTTTAGAATTGGGTGATTACTGGTTTTAACGATGGTGATTGTGTTATCATATTTGGGTAGGGGTTATGTAACGTTACATAAAGCTCCCCTACTAGAACGGATTTATTTTTGTTTACTTGTTTTAAAAAATGATCGTTGAACTCTTCAGTCTTCGGATTCTTTCATCATTCTTCATAATATCTCTTTATTTCTGATTGGTTATACACCTGTTATTCGGTTAATGGTAATAGGCTTGATTTTATATTCAACTCTCTCTCTCTTGGAGGCAAATTCATTAATGATTGAATTTCTCTGGGTAGTGGTCTTTCACATATTACTTGATAAGGGCTGGTCACACTAATCATAAAAAACTTGTTTTGACACTCATATTTCTATTTACCTTTATATAAATTTGCTTTCTCAATTAAGCTTCTGTCTGCTATCTTTCTTCTGTTTTCTTCCTTCATACTTCTGGAATCTGATATTAATCTTTTCAGCTATTTTATTATTATCCCTTAAATATTCAATTTCCCTAACATTTTTCCCTATCCTGTGCGGTGGTTCAGTTCGTGTGGCCACTTTGGGTCCATTACTCCGCTGTCCATCATTACACCTTCTGAGATCAGGGGAACATCAGCCCTGCTCAGGAAAATGATTGCTGGAACATTTCTACAGTCAATTCATTATAATAAAAAACTTACAAGTAGTCGATTAGCGACTAATACTAAACACTTTTGGGATTCTTCACGTTGTTGCTGTTTGCATTTAATTATATATTTCTTTTTCTTCTTGATTCCTCTTTCTTTTTCATTAACTAATAGCATATAACATTATTGATAGGCATTATTTTAAAATCCTTTTGACTTTCCTTCTTGTTACAGATGCTCTCCGTATCATTTCTTCCTATATCATTTTCAACTCCAAGAAATTCTAAATCGTAGTTGTATTAATTATTTTCTTCATTGTAGTCATTAAATTATTCTTTATTCTTCTTATTTTACCTTCTTATCTAAGCACATTACCATTAATTGTTTTTATTTATATATTTATTCTTCTTTTGTTCCCATAAAAAATTATTTTTCCTATTATTTCATTTTAAATCTGTTATTTATAAATATTATTTAATAATCTGTTCTTACATACTCTTGGTGTTTTACTGTTTATTAAATCAAATTGTTGCGAAATATCTTAAGTAAGTTGTACTTACATACTTTTTGAATTTTGGGGTTTTTATTAAATTAATTTTATTTGGTTACTTCTCTCCATTGGGTTGCTTGGTCGGTTTTCAGAAAATCAGTCCCCTTTTTTTTGGTTGAATATTTCTTGTTTTAACCATGGTCCATTAACTCAGGTACTCCCTTTCCTCGGATTACGGCAGTGTTCGTAATGATTTTTGTCCTTGTTAAATACCTCTCTATCATCTGGTATTGTAACTCTGCTGATACGAAACTTTCATTAAATTTAATGTTTACCATCGTTTTCCGAACTCTTTCTTTCTTAGTAATATATTCTTCTACTACCATGTCTTGTAATTTTTCTAATACATTTATTTCTATCATATTTATATATAGTCTATTACACAAATATGTTGATATATCATTTACTGGTGATGTCACTGATCTTTGATTCAGTGGTATATTTAATTTAAATATATATTTAGTTAAGTTTTTTCTATAACTTTTCAAACAGTCAATTCTCTATAATTAACGATTGGGAGATTAAGTACATTAACCAGCCCACTCTTAATCATATCTACTTCTTCCCGTGTATTTTTCTATTTGTTAGGACGTATTATTCCTCTTTCTTTCGTTTTCTTAATTATTTGTTTCTTTACTCCCTTAATGTTAACTTCTATGTGCATCATCTTTTCTTTGTCTCTGTTATTTTTATTTTCCGATAGCAATGCATTTTGGTCTTCCCTAATTTCTATTTCCTTCCTGCTCTCTTCTGTATTCGGACTTACTTCAATACCTTCGGAAGTGCTGTCTAATGTTTTATCCAAATTCTTGAAACCACTGTCCATTTGCTTATTTGTCTCCTCCTTGTATTCGTCTACTCTTTGGCTAAGTGTGTTAACATTTTCAAACTTTCCCCCGAAAGTTTCCCTTATCTCCTTATTGAACTTCTCCATTTTACGGTTTTGTTCATTCATGGTTTCTTTGATATCTCCATGAATGGTCTCAATTTTTTCGTTTAGTTGTTTCCTGAATACCGTCTATTTTCTCATTGGTTTGCTTGTTATTTTCCTCCTGTTTCCTAAACTGTTCTTTTGAGTTTTCCAATATTATTCTCAACATCTCATGCATGCTCATCTCTTCTTTTTGGGCGGATTTATCTGGTTGATCCCCTTGGGCATCCTCTTCAACTCTTTCCTTTTCCGTGTTTGTGACTACTTCGGTTTCTTCTTTATCACCAGTTGGTTGTTCCATTTCACTGTCCGTGACTACTTCTATTTCTCGTTCCTGTCAACCTTCTTCCTTCTCCTTGTCTTCTACCCTCTTCTTCAATCTGCCTCTGGTATTATGCATTTCTTGTTTTCTCATAGTTGCCGACAAAAATTAGGTTTTTTGTTAGATTATCTTTCGTATATCTCGAAATTTCCTTCCTAATTAAAGCCCTTTTAAGTTGAGCGCCATCTTGTAACGTCGCGCGGGTCTCTCCGAGTCAATTTTGCGATCGTCACTATAATTATTTCTTTCTTTTAATTGCCCCACATTGTTAGCATCATCTTGTAACGTCTCGCGTGTCTCTCCAAGTCAATCGACGTCTTACCTATATACTTTCCTACTTATGCCCACGTTTGTACGTTATCTTGTAACGTCTCGCGTGTATTCTCTCTGAGTATATATTATTTTTACGTCTATTTGTACTCTTCGAAAATCTCGCTTTATTAAGAGTCACAGAATTTGTTATATTTTATGTTCAATGTGACCAAAAATCGAGTATGTGTGATTATGCAAATATTTTCTTAGATTTTATTTGTTTGAAATCAATACCGTTGTTTGACAGTAGTGAGGAGAGAGAGTGCAAAGAGAATTACTCACTTTGTATACGATTAATTATTTCAAATTTCTCCGCTTGTGAGACCAGCTGACTGTGACATTTACGAACACATTTGAGGTTAAATTAACTCCAAATGGCACGTGATATATTTTGGATGTCCGTTCTCTTCTCAGTCTTCTGACAATCTGTAACCAACTACCATCTACTGAAAATAATACACATTTTTATTCAAACAACAAAGTATTCATTGAATTTATTTAGCATTTTTGTATCTTCTCCCAAAACAAAAAGGGATAATCGATTCTTACTGACAACACAAAATTAGTTCGATCTTATTTTTAAGCATATAGTATATAACAAATATTTTTATTTCAATATTAATACCAAGAAAGAAATAATTAATTAATTTCCCAGGGTTATTTTAGAGTTCTTTGTACTTTGAGAAAGTCAGAAATGAATATGGGTTAATACCAAGCTTTACATAAATAAATTTTTATAATTTGTACTATTTATGTTATGTAGTTGGTTGGTTGACCGCTAGAGCGCAGGTTACGTTTCTTCACTGAAAACACGAAAGTTATTTAATGGCGGCCGTAATGTTCACCAGCTGCTGTTTTTTGGGTTAACTAAATAATAAAGTTTATGTTCACCTCTTTTCCTGAAGTATTTAAAGAGATTGTGCTGTTTCTAGTGTTATAAATTTATAGTTGAGGTGTAATTTAGTTAAATTTTACTCGGTAACGATCTCACCAAAATGTCGAATTTCTGTGGGCTAGGCCTGGACATCGAAGGTTGATTTTTCAAGGTTTCATCAAATTACGGGCGTGAATTATTCTATTCGAAGGAGTTCTAATATGTAGTGGACATCACTCGTTAATTTTATTAATTTTGCACTGATTATTTCAAATGGTATTTGTTAATTTCTTAAATTTTTATAGACATTACACTTTTTCAAAAAGTTCACTTCCAATATCGTTTAACAGTTAATTCCAATTCTTGTTAGTTGGTTACTCTTAGTAACCAATAATTTTTATGGTTTTTTATTGGTGAATCTGTATACTTTTTAGTATATAGGCTATTATTAATTATTATAAATGCAGTTCTTCTTTTTAGAAAAATAATCCTTTTTAGATTTTATTTATAATCGAATTTAATTTATTTAAGGTTTTTCTTTATATTTTTCCTTAAACTTGTGCACTGGTATTTTATATTTTAATCCCTTTTAATTGGATTTATTTATGATTTATCATTAACTTAATGTATCCTTACTCTAAACTATTTTTCATATGCCATCTTGCTAACATAGTATTATTTTATATATTATTATTTTATACTTAACCCTGGGTTATCTTATATTTAAACAAAATCATTATTAAAACACAAAGATTATTCCTAGGTACAAGACCTTTGTGGCCTACACAATACAAAATTACACAAAATACAAAAAATACAAAACTTGGCAGCAGCAATATAGTCCACTGCTACAATATTTGGTTTTTTCATCTCCAGTACCAATCTGTGAGATGCTCTTTTTAAAGGTTTACACTTTCACTAAGTACACTATATTTCACTTTGTACACTGCACTTTTATTATTATTGTTTACAGTGTTTTGTAGTACAAAGTTTTTTATAGCTTGGTACATAATACCCATTTCTGACTTTTAGAATTGGGTGATTACTGGTTTTAACGATGGTGATTGTGTTATCATATTTGGGTAGGGGTTATGTAACGTTACATAAAGCTCCCCTACTAGAACGGATTTATTTTTGTTTACTTGTTTTAAAAAATGATCGTTGAACTCTTCAGTCTTCGGATTCTTTCATCATTCTTCATAATATCTCTTTATTTCTGATTGGTTATACACCTGTTATTCGGTTAATGGTAATAGGCTTGATTTTATATTCAACTCTCTCTCTCTTGGAGGCAAATTCATTAATGATTGAATTTCTCTGGGTAGTGGTCTTTCACATATTACTTGATAAGGGCTGGTCACACTAATCATAAAAAACTTGTTTTGACACTCATATTTCTATTTACCTTTATATAAATTTGCTTTCTCAATTAAGCTTCTGTCTGCTATCTTTCTTCTGTTTTCTTCCTTCATACTTCTGGAATCTGATATTAATCTTTTCAGCTATTTTATTATTATCCCTTAAATATTCAATTTCCCTAACATTTTTCCCTATCCTGTGCGGTGGTTCAGTTCGTGTGGCCACTTTGGGTCCATTACTCCGCTGTCCATCATTACACCTTCTGAGATCAGGGGAACATCAGCCCTGCTCAGGAAAATGATTGCTGGAACATTTCTACAGTCAATTCATTATAATAAAAAACTTACAAGTAGTCGATTAGCGACTAATACTAAACACTTTTGGGATTCTTCACGTTGTTGCTGTTTGCATTTAATTATATATTTCTTTTTCTTCTTGATTCCTCTTTCTTTTTCATTAACTAATAGCATATAACATTATTGATAGGCATTATTTTAAAATCCTTTTGACTTTCCTTCTTGTTACAGATGCTCTCCGTATCATTTCTTCCTATATCATTTTCAACTCCAAGAAATTCTAAATCGTAGTTGTATTAATTATTTTCTTCATTGTAGTCATTAAATTATTCTTTATTCTTCTTATTTTACCTTCTTATCTAAGCACATTACCATTAATTGTTTTTATTTATATATTTATTCTTCTTTTGTTCCCATCAAAAATTATTTTTCCTATTATTTCATTTTAAATCTGTTATTTATAAATATTATTTAATAATCTGTTCTTACATACTCTTGGTGTTTTACTGTTTATTAAATCAAATTGTTGCGAAATATCTTAAGTAAGTTGTACTTACATACTTTTTGAATTTTGGGGTTTTTATTAAATTAATTTTATTTGGTTACTTCTCTCCATTGGGTTGCTTGGTCGGTTTTCAGAAAATCAGTCCCCTTTTTTTTGGTTGAATATTTCTTGTTTTAACCATGGTCCATTAACTCAGGTACTCCCTTTCCTCGGATTACGGCAGTGTTCGTAATGATTTTTGTCCTTGTTAAATACCTCTCTATCATCTGGTATTGTAACTCTGCTGATACGAAACTTTCATTAAATTTAATGTTTACCATCGTTTTCCGAACTCTTTCTTTCTTAGTAATATATTCTTCTACTACCATGTCTTGTAATTTTTCTAATACATTTATTTCTATCATATTTATATATAGTCTATTACACAAATATGTTGATATATCATTTACTGGTGATGTCACTGATCTTTGATTTAGTGGTATATTTAATTTAAATATATATTTAGTTAAGTTTTTTCTATAACTTTTCAAACAGTCAATTCTCTATAATTAACGATTGGGAGATTAAGTACATTAACCAGCCCACTCTTAATCATATCTACTTCTTCCCGTGTATTTTTCTATTTGTTAGGACGTATTATTCCTCTTTCTTTCGTTTTCTTAATTATTTGTTTCTTTACTCCCTTAATGTTAACTTCTATGTGCATCATCTTTTATTTTCCGATACCAATGCATTTTGGTCTTCCCTAATTTCTATTTCCTTCCTGCTCTCTTCTGTATTCGGACTTACTTCAATACCTTCGGAAGTGCTGTCTAATGTTTTATCCAAATTCTTGAAACCACTGTCCATTTGCTTATTTGTCTCCTCCTTGTATTCGTCTACTCTTTGGCTAAGTGTGTTAACATTTTCAAACTTTCCCCCAAAAGTTTCCCTTATCTCCTTATTGAACTTCTCCATTTTACGGTTTTGTTCATTCATGGTTTCTTTGATATCTCCATGAATGGTCTCAATTTTTTCGTTTAGTTGTTTCCTGAATACCGTCTATTTTCTCATTGGTTTGCTTGTTATTTTCCTCCTGTTTCCTAAACTGTTCTTTTGAGTTTTCCAATATTATTCTCAACATCTCATGCATGCTCATCTCTTCTTTTTGGGCGGATTTATCTGGTTGATCCCCTTGGGCATCCTCTTCAACTCTTTCCTTTTCCGTGTTTGTGACTACTTCGGTTTCTTCTTTATCACCAGTTGGTTGTTCCATTTCACTGTCCGTGACTACTTCTATTTCTCGTTCCTGTCAACCTTCTTCCTTCTCCTTGTCTTCTACCCTCTTCTTCAATCTGCCTCTGGTATTATGCATTTCTTGTCTTCTCATAGTTGCCGACAAAAATTAGGTTTTTTGTTAGATTATCTTTCGTATATCTCGAAATTTCCTTCCTAATTAAAGCCCTTTTAAGTTGAGCGCCATCTTGTAACGTCGCGCGGGTCTCTCCGAGTCAATTTTGCGATCGTCACTATAATTATTTCTTTCTTTTTTATTGCCCCACATTGTTAGCATCATCTTGTAACGTCTCGCGTGTCTCTCCAAGTCAATCGACGTCTTACCTATATACTTTCCTACTTATGCCCACGTTTGTACGTTATCTTGTAACGTCTCGCGTGTATTCTCTCTGAGTATATATTATTTTTACGTCTATTTGTACTCTTCGAAAATCTCGCTTTATTAAGAGTCACAGAATTTGTTATATTTTATGTTCAATGTGTCCAAAAATCGAGTATGTGTGATTATGCAAATATTTTCTTAGATTTTATTTGTTTGAAATCAATACCGTTGTTTGACAGTAGTGAGGAGAGAGAGTGCAAAGAGAATTACTCACTTTGTATACGATTAATTATTTCAAATTTCTCCGCTTGTGAGACCAGCTGACTGTGACATTTACGAACACATTTGAGGTTAAATTAACTCCAAATGGCACGTGATATATTTTGGATGTCCGTTCTCTTCTCAGTCTTCTGACAATCTGTAACCAACTACCATCTACTGAAAATAATACACATTTTTATTCAAACAACAAAGTATTCATTGAATTTATTTAGCATTTTTGTATCTTCTCCCAAAACAAAAAGGGATAATCGATTCTTACTGACAACACAAAATTAGTTCGATCTTATTTTTAAGCATATAGTATATAACAAATATTTTTATTTCAATATTAATACCAAGAAAGAAATAATTAATTAATTTCCCAGGGTTATTTTAGAGTTCTTTGTACTTTGAGAAAGTCAGAAATGAATATGGGTTAATACCAAGCTTTACATAAATAAATTTTTATAATTTGTACTATTTATGTTATGTAGTTGGTTGGTTGACCGCTAGAGCGCAGGTTACGTTTCTTCACTGAAAACACGAAAGTTATTTAATGGCGGCCGTAATGTTCACCAGCTGCTGTTTTTTGGGTTAACTAAATAATAAAGTTTATGTTCACCTCTTTTCCTGAAGTATTTAAAGAGATTGTGCTGTTTCTAGTGTTATAAATTTATAGTTGAGGTGTAATTTAGTTAAATTTTACTCGGTAACGATCTCACCAAAATGTCGAATTTCTGTGGGCTAGGCCTGGACATCGAAGGTTGATTTTTCAAGGTTTCATCAAATTACGGGCGTGAATTATTCTATTCGAAGGAGTTCTAATATGTAGTGGACATCACTCGTTAATTTTATTAATTTTGCACTGATTATTTCAAATGGTATTTGTTAATTTCTTAAATTTTTATAGACATTACACTTTTTCAAAAAGTTCACTTCCAATATCGTTTAACAGTTAATTCCAATTCTTGTTAGTTGGTTACTCTTAGTAACCAATAATTTTTATGGTTTTTTATTGGTGAATCTGTATACTTTTTAGTATATAGGCTATTATTAATTATTATAAATGCAGTTCTTCTTTTTAGAAAAATAATCCTTTTTAGATTTTATTTATAATCGAATTTAATTTATTTAAGGTTTTTCTTTATATTTTTCCTTAAACTTGTGCACTGGTATTTTATATTTTAATCCCTTTTAATTGGATTTATTTATGATTTATCATTAACTTAACGTATCCTTACTCTAAACTATTTTTCATATGCCATCTTGCTAACATAGTATTATTTTATATATTATTATTTTATACTTAACCCTGGGTTATCTTATATTTAAACAAAATCATTATTAAAACACAAAGATTATTCCTAGGTACAAGACCTTTGTGGCCTACACAATACAAAATTACACAAAATACAAAAAATACAAAACTTGGCAGCAGCAATATAGTCCACTGCTACAATATTTGGTTTTTTCATCTCCAGTACCAATCTGTGAGATGCTCTTTTTAAAGGTTTACACTTTCACTAAGTACACTATATTTCACTTTGTACACTGCACTTTTATTATTATTGTTTACAGTGTTTTGTAGTACAAAGTTTTTTATAGCTTGGTACATAATACCCATTTCTGACTTTTAGAATTGGGTGATTACTGGTTTTAACGATGGTGATTGTGTTATCATATTTGGGTAGGGGTTATGTAACGTTACATAAAGCTCCCCTACTAGAACGGATTTATTTTTGTTTACTTGTTTTAAAAAATGATCGTTGAACTCTTCAGTCTTCGGATTCTTTCATCATTCTTCATAATATCTCTTTATTTCTGATTGGTTATACACCTGTTATTCGGTTAATGGTAATAGGCTTGATTTTATATTCAACTCTCTCTCTCTTGGAGGCAAATTCATTAATGATTGAATTTCTCTGGGTAGTGGTCTTTCACATATTACTTGATAAGGGCTGGTCACACTAATCATAAAAAACTTGTTTTGACACTCATATTTCTATTTACCTTTATATAAATTTGCTTTCTCAATTAAGCTTCTGTCTGCTATCTTTCTTCTGTTTTCTTCCTTCATACTTCTGGAATCTGATATTAATCTTTTCAGCTATTTTATTATTATCCCTTAATTATTCAATTTCCCTAACATTTTTCCCTATCCTGTGCGGTGGTTCAGTTCGTGTGGCCACTTTGGGTCCATTACTCCGCTGTCCATCATTACACCTTCTGAGATCAGGGGAACATCAGCCCTGCTCAGGAAAATGATTGCTGGAACATTTCTACAGTCAATTCATTATAATAAAAAACTTACAAGTAGTCGATTAGCGACTAATACTAAACACTTTTGGGATTCTTCACGTTGTTGCTGTTTGCATTTAATTATATATTTCTTTTTCTTCTTGATTCCTCTTTCTTTTTCATTAACTAATAGCATATAACATTATTGATAGGCATTATTTTAAAATCCTTTTGACTTTCCTTCTTGTTACAGATGCTCTCCGTATCATTTCTTCCTATATCATTTTCAACTCCAAGAAATTCTAAATCGTAGTTGTATTAATTATTTTCTTCATTGTAGTCATTAAATTATTCTTTATTCTTCTTATTTTACCTTCTTATCTAAGCACATTACCATTAATTGTTTTTATTTATATATTTATTCTTCTTTTGTTCCCATAAAAAATTATTTTTCCTATTATTTCATTTTAAATCTGTTATTTATAAATATTATTTAATAATCTGTTCTTACATACTCTTGGTGTTTTACTGTTTATTAAATCAAATTGTTGCGAAATATCTTAAGTAAGTTGTACTTACATACTTTTTGAATTTTGGGGTTTTTATTAAATTAATTTTATTTGGTTACTTCTCTCCATTGGGTTGCTTGGTCGGTTTTCAGAAAATCAGTCCCCTTTTTTTTGGTTGAATATTTCTTGTTTTAACCATGGTCCATTAACTCAGGTACTCCCTTTCCTCGGATTACGGCAGTGTTCGTAATGATTTTTGTCCTTGTTAAATACCTCTCTATCATCTGGTATTGTAACTCTGCTGATACGAAACTTTCATTAAATTTAATGTTTACCATCGTTTTCCGAACTCTTTCTTTCTTAGTAATATATTCTTCTACTACCATGTCTTGTAATTTTTCTAATACATTTATTTCTATCATATTTATATATAGTCTATTACACAAATATGTTGATATATCATTTACTGGTGATGTCACTGATCTTTGATTCAGTGGTATATTTAATTTAAATATATATTTAGTTAAGTTTTTTCTATAACTTTTCAAACAGTCAATTCTCTATAATTAACGATTGGGAGATTAAGTACATTAACCAGCCCACTCTTAATCATATCTACTTCTTCCCGTGTATTTTTCTATTTGTTAGGACATATTATTCCTCTTTCTTTCGTTTTCTTAATTATTTGTTTCTTTACTCCCTTAATGTTAACTTCTATGTGCATCATCTTTTATTTTCCGATAGCAATGCATTTTGGTCTTCCCTAATTTCTATTTCCTTCCTGCTCTCTTCTGTATTCGGACTTACTTCAATACCTTCGGAAGTGCTGTCTAATGTTTTATCCAAATTCTTGAAACCACTGTCCATTTGCTTATTTGTCTCCTCCTTGTATTCGTCTACTCTTTGGCTAAGTGTGTTAACATTTTCAAACTTTCCCCCGAAACTTTCCCTTATCTCCTTATTGAACTTCTCCATTTTACGGTTTTGTTCATTCATGGTTTCTTTGATATCTCCATGAATGGTCTCAATTTTTTCGTTTAGTTGTTTCCTGAATACCGTCTATTTTCTCATTGGTTTGCTTGTTATTTTCCTCCTGTTTCCTAAACTGTTCTTTTGAGTTTTCCAATATTATTCTCAACATCTCATGCATGCTCATCTCTTCTTTTTGGGTGGATTTATCTGGTTGATCCCCTTGGGCATCCTCTTCAACTCTTTCCTTTTCCGTGTTTGTGACTACTTCGGTTTCTTCTTTATCACCAGTTGGTTGTTCCATTTCACTGTCCGTGACTACTTCTATTTCTCGTTCCTGTCAACCTTCTTCCTTCTCCTTGTCTTCTACCCTCTTCTTCAATCTGCCTCTGGTATTATGCATTTCTTGTTTTCTCATAGTTGCCGACAAAAATTAGGTTTTTTGTTAGATTATCTTTCGTATATCTCGAAATTTCCTTCCTAATTAAAGCCCTTTTAAGTTGAGCGCCATCTTGTAACGTCGCGCGGGTCTCTCCGAGTCAATTTTGCGATCGTCACTATAATTATTTCTTTCTTTTAATTGCCCCACATTGTTAGCATCATCTTGTAACGTCTCGCGTGTCTCTCCAAGTCAATCGACGTCTTACCTATATACTTTCCTACTTATGCCCACGTTTGTACGTTATCTTGTAACGTCTCGCGTGTATTCTCTCTGAGTATATATTATTTTTACGTCTATTTGTACTCTTCGAAAATCTCGCTTTATTAAGAGTCACAGAATTTGTTATATTTTATGTTCAATGTGTCCAAAAATCGAGTATGTGTGATTATGCAAATATTTTCTTAGATTTTATTTGTTTGAAATCAATACCGTTGTTTGACAGTAGTGAGGAGAGAGAGTGCAAAGAGAATTACTCACTTTGTATACGATTAATTATTTCAAATTTCTCCGCTTGTGAGACCAGCTGACTGTGACATTTACGAACACATTTGAGGTTAAATTAACTCCAAATGGCACGTGATATATTTTGGATGTCCGTTCTCTTCTCAGTCTTCTGACAATCTGTAACCAACTACCATCTACTGAAAATAATACACATTTTTATTCAAACAACAAAGTATTCATTGAATTTATTTAGCATTTTTGTATCTTCTCCCAAAACAAAAAGGGATAATCGATTCTTACTGACAACACAAAATTAGTTCGATCTTATTTTTAAGCATATAGTATATAACAAATATTTTTATTTCAATATTAATACCAAGAAAGAAATAATTAATTAATTTCCCAGGGTTATTTTAGAGTTCTTTGTACTTTGAGAAAGTCAGAAATGAATATGGGTTAATACCAAGCTTTACATAAATAAATTTTTATAATTTGTACTATTTATGTTATGTAGTTGGTTGGTTGACCGCTAGAGCGCAGGTTACGTTTCTTCACTGAAAACACGAAAGTTATTTAATGGCGGCCGTAATGTTCACCAACTGCTGTTTTTTGGGTTAACTAAATAATAAAGTTTATGTTCACCTCTTTTCCTGAAGTATTTAAAGAGATTGTGCGGTTTCTAGTGTTATAAATTTATAGTTGAGGTGTAATTTAGTTAAATTTTACTCGGTAACGATCTCACCAAAATGTCGAATTTCTGTGGGCTAGGCCTGGACATCGAAGGTTGATTTTTCAAGGTTTCATCAAATTACGGGCGTGAATTATTCTATTCGAAGGAGTTCTAATATGTAGTGGACATCACTCGTTAATTTTATTAATTTTGCACTGATTATTTCAAATGGTATTTGTTAATTTCTTAAATTTTTATAGACATTACACTTTTTCAAAAAGTTCACTTCCAATATCGTTTAACAGTTAATTCCAATTCTTGTTAGTTGGTTACTCTTAGTAACCAATAATTTTTATGGTTTTTTATTGGTGAATCTGTATACTTTTTAGTATATAGGCTATTATTAATTATTATAAATGCATTTCTTCTTTTTAGAAAAATAATCCTTTTTAGATTTTATTTATAATCGAATTTAATTTATTTAAGGTTTTTCTTTATATTTTTCCTTAAACTTGTGCACTGGTATTTTATATTTTAATCCCTTTTAATTGGATTTATTTATGATTTATCATTAACTTAACGTATCCTTACTCTAAACTATTTTTCATATGCCATCTTGCTAACATAGTATTATTTTATATATTATTATTTTATACTTAACCCTGGGTTATCTTATATTTAAACAAAATCATTATTAAAACACAAAGATTATTCCTAGGTACAAGACCTTTGTGGCCTACACAATACAAAATTACACAAAATACAAAAAATACAAAACTTGGCAGCAGCAATATAGTCCACTGCTACAATATTTGGTTTTTTCATCTCCAGTACCAATCTGTGAGATGCTCTTTTTAAAGGTTTACACTTTCACTAAGTACACTATATTTCACTTTGTACACTGCACTTTTATTATTATTGTTTACAGTGTTTTGTAGTACAAAGTTTTTTATAGCTTGGTACATAATACCCATTTCTGACTTTTAGAATTGGGTGATTACTGGTTTTAACGATGGTGATTGTGTTATCATATTTGGGTAGGGGTTATGTAACGTTACATAAAGCTCCCCTACTAGAACGGATTTATTTTTGTTTACTTGTTTTAAAAAATGATCGTTGAACTCTTCAGTCTTCGGATTCTTTCATCATTCTTCATAATATCTCTTTATTTCTGATTGGTTATACACCTGTTATTCGGTTAATGGTAATAGGCTTGATTTTATATTCAACTCTCTCTCTCTTGGAGGCAAATTCATTAATGATTGAATTTCTCTGGGTAGTGGTCTTTCACATATTACTTGATAAGGGCTGGTCACACTAATCATAAAAAACTTGTTTTGACACTCATATTTCTATTTACCTTTATATAAATTTGCTTTCTCAATTAAGCTTCTGTCTGCTATCTTTCTTCTGTTTTCTTCCTTCATACTTCTGGAATCTGATATTAATCTTTTCAGCTATTTTATTATTATCCCTTAATTATTCAATTTCCCTAACATTTTTCCCTATCCTGTGCGGTGGTTCAGTTCGTGTGGCCACTTTGGGTCCATTACTCCGCTGTCCATCATTACACCTTCTGAGATCAGGGGAACATCAGCCCTGCTCAGGAAAATGATTGCTGGAACATTTCTACAGTCAATTCATTATAATAAAAAACTTACAAGTAGTCGATTAGCGACTAATACTAAACACTTTTGGGATTCTTCACGTTGTTGCTGTTTGCATTTAATTATATATTTCTTTTTCTTCTTGATTCCTCTTTCTTTTTCATTAACTAATAGCATATAACATTATTGATAGGCATTATTTTAAAATCCTTTTGACTTTCCTTCTTGTTACAGATGCTCTCCGTATCATTTCTTCCTATATCATTTTCAACTCCAAGAAATTCTAAATCGTAGTTGTATTAATTATTTTCTTCATTGTAGTCATTAAATTATTCTTTATTCTTCTTATTTTACCTTCTTATCTAAGCACATTACCATTAATTGTTTTTATTTATATATTTATTCTTCTTTTGTTCCCATAAAAAATTATTTTTCCTATTATTTCATTTTAAATCTGTTATTTATAAATATTATTTAATAATCTGTTCTTACATACTCTTGGTGTTTTACTGTTTATTAAATCAAATTGTTGCGAAATATCTTAAGTAAGTTGTACTTACATACTTTTTGAATTTTGGGGTTTTTATTAAATTAATTTTATTTGGTTACTTCTCTCCATTGGGTTGCTTGGTCGGTTTTCAGAAAATCAGTCCCCTTTTTTTTGGTTGAATATTTCTTGTTTTAACCATGGTCCATTAACTCAGGTACTCCCTTTCCTCGGATTACGGCAGTGTTCGTAATGATTTTTGTCCTTGTTAAATACCTCTCTATCATCTGGTATTGTAACTCTGCTGATACGAAACTTTCATTAAATTTAATGTTTACCATCGTTTTCCGAACTCTTTCTTTCTTAGTAATATATTCTTCTACTACCATGTCTTGTAATTTTTCTAATACATTTATTTCTATCATATTTATATATAGTCTATTACACAAATATGTTGATATATCATTTACTGGTGATGTCACTGATCTTTGATTCAGTGGTATATTTAATTTAAATATATATTTAGTTAAGTTTTTTCTATAACTTTTCAAACAGTCAATTCTCTATAATTAACGATTGGGAGATTAAGTACATTAACCAGCCCACTCTTAATCATATCTACTTCTTCCCGTGTATTTTTCTATTTGTTAGGACATATTATTCCTCTTTCTTTCGTTTTCTTAATTATTTGTTTCTTTACTCCCTTAATGTTAACTTCTATGTGCATCATCTTTTATTTTCCGATAGCAATGCATTTTGGTCTTCCCTAATTTCTATTTCCTTCCTGCTCTCTTCTGTATTCGGACTTACTTCAATACCTTCGGAAGTGCTGTCTAATGTTTTATCCAAATTCTTGAAACCACTGTCCATTTGCTTATTTGTCTCCTCCTTGTATTCGTCTACTCTTTGGCTAAGTGTGTTAACATTTTCAAACTTTCCCCCGAAACTTTCCCTTATCTCCTTATTGAACTTCTCCATTTTACGGTTTTGTTCATTCATGGTTTCTTTGATATCTCCATGAATGGTCTCAATTTTTTCGTTTAGTTGTTTCCTGAATACCGTCTATTTTCTCATTGGTTTGCTTGTTATTTTCCTCCTGTTTCCTAAACTGTTCTTTTGAGTTTTCCAATATTATTCTCAACATCTCATGCATGCTCATCTCTTCTTTTTGGGTGGATTTATCTGGTTGATCCCCTTGGGCATCCTCTTCAACTCTTTCCTTTTCCGTGTTTGTGACTACTTCGGTTTCTTCTTTATCACCAGTTGGTTGTTCCATTTCACTGTCCGTGACTACTTCTATTTCTCGTTCCTGTCAACCTTCTTCCTTCTCCTTGTCTTCTACCCTCTTCTTCAATCTGCCTCTGGTATTATGCATTTCTTGTTTTCTCATAGTTGCCGACAAAAATTAGGTTTTTTGTTAGATTATCTTTCGTATATCTCGAAATTTCCTTCCTAATTAAAGCCCTTTTAAGTTGAGCGCCATCTTGTAACGTCGCGCGGGTCTCTCCGAGTCAATTTTGCGATCGTCACTATAATTATTTCTTTCTTTTAATTGCCCCACATTGTTAGCATCATCTTGTAACGTCTCGCGTGTCTCTCCAAGTCAATCGACGTCTTACCTATATACTTTCCTACTTATGCCCACGTTTGTACGTTATCTTGTAACGTCTCGCGTGTATTCTCTCTGAGTATATATTATTTTTACGTCTATTTGTACTCTTCGAAAATCTCGCTTTATTAAGAGTCACAGAATTTGTTATATTTTATGTTCAATGTGTCCAAAAATCGAGTATGTGTGATTATGCAAATATTTTCTTAGATTTTATTTGTTTGAAATCAATACCGTTGTTTGACAGTAGTGAGGAGAGAGAGTGCAAAGAGAATTACTCACTTTGTATACGATTAATTATTTCAAATTTCTCCGCTTGTGAGACCAGCTGACTGTGACATTTACGAACACATTTGAGGTTAAATTAACTCCAAATGGCACGTGATATATTTTGGATGTCCGTTCTCTTCTCAGTCTTCTGACAATCTGTAACCAACTACCATCTACTGAAAATAATACACATTTTTATTCAAACAACAAAGTATTCATTGAATTTATTTAGCATTTTTGTATCTTCTCCCAAAACAAAAAGGGATAATCGATTCTTACTGACAACACAAAATTAGTTCGATCTTATTTTTAAGCATATAGTATATAACAAATATTTTTATTTCAATATTAATACCAAGAAAGAAATAATTAATTAATTTCCCAGGGTTATTTTAGAGTTCTTTGTACTTTGAGAAAGTCAGAAATGAATATGGGTTAATACCAAGCTTTACATAAATAAATTTTTATAATTTGTACTATTTATGTTATGTAGTTGGTTGGTTGACCGCTAGAGCGCAGGTTACGTTTCTTCACTGAAAACACGAAAGTTATTTAATGGCGGCCGTAATGTTCACCAACTGCTGTTTTTTGGGTTAACTAAATAATAAAGTTTATGTTCACCTCTTTTCCTGAAGTATTTAAAGAGATTGTGCGGTTTCTAGTGTTATAAATTTATAGTTGAGGTGTAATTTAGTTAGATTTTACTCGGTAACGATCTCACCAAAATGTCGAATTTCTGTGGGCTAGGCCTGGACATCGAAGGTTGATTTTTCAAGGTTTCATCAAATTACGGGCGTGAATTATTCTATTCGAAGGAGTTCTAATATGTAGTGGACATCACTCGTTAATTTTATTAATTTTGCACTGATTATTTCAAATGGTATTTGTTAATTTCTTAAATTTTTATAGACATTACACTTTTTCAAAAAGTTCACTTCCAATATCGTTTAACAGTTAATTCCAATTCTTGTTAGTTGGTTACTCTTAGTAACCAATAATTTTTATGGTTTTTTATTGGTGAATCTGTATACTTTTTAGTATATAGGCTATTATTAATTATTATAAATGCATTTCTTCTTTTTAGAAAAATAATCCTTTTTAGATTTTATTTATAATCGAATTTAATTTATTTAAGGTTTTTCTTTATATTTTTCCTTAAACTTGTGCACTGGTATTTTATATTTTAATCCCTTTTAATTGGATTTATTTATGATTTATCATTAACTTAACGTATCCTTACTCTAAACTATTTTTCATATGCCATCTTGCTAACATAGTATTATTTTATATATTATTATTTTATACTTAACCCTGGGTTATCTTATATTTAAACAAAATCATTATTAAAACACAAAGATTATTCCTAGGTACAAGACCTTTGTGGCCTACACAATACAAAATTACACAAAATACAAAAAATACAAAACTTGGCAGCAGCAATATAGTCCACTGCTACAATATTTGGTTTTTTCATCTCCAGTACCAATCTGTGAGATGCTCTTTTTAAAGGTTTACACTTTCACTAAGTACACTATATTTCACTTTGTACACTGCACTTTTATTATTATTGTTTACAGTGTTTTGTAGTACAAAGTTTTTTATAGCTTGGTACATAATACCCATTTCTGACTTTTAGAATTGGGTGATCACTGGTTTTAACGATGGTGATTGTGTTATCATATTTGGGTAGGGGTTATGTAACGTTACATAAAGCTCCCCTACTAGAACGGATTTATTTTTGTTTACTTGTTTTAAAAAATGATCGTTGAACTCTTCAGTCTTCGGATTCTTTCATCATTCTTCATAATATCTCTTTATTTCTGATTGGTTATACACCTGTTATTCGGTTAATGGTAATAGGCTTGATTTTATATTCAACTCTCTCTCTCTTGGAGGCAAATTCATTAATGATTGAATTTCTCTGGGTTTGCATTTAATTATATATTTCTTTTTCTTCTTGATTCCTCTTTCTTTTTCATTAACTAATAGCATATAACATTATTGATAGGCATTATTTTAAAATCCTTTTGACTTTCCTTCTTGTTACAGATGCTCTCCGTATCATTTCTTCCTATATCATTTTCAACTCCAAGAAATTCTAAATCGTAGTTGTATTAATTATTTTCTTCATTGTAGTCATTAAATTATTCTTTATTCTTCTTATTTTACCTTCTTATCTAAGCACATTACCATTAATTGTTTTTATTTATATATTTATTCTTCTTTTGTTCCCATAAAAAATTATTTTTCCTATTATTTCATTTTAAATCTGTTATTTATAAATATTATTTAATAATCTGTTCTTACATACTCTTGGTGTTTTACTGTTTATTAAATCAAATTGTTGCGAAATATCTTAAGTAAGTTGTACTTACATACTTTTTGAATTTTGGGGTTTTTATTAAATTAATTTTATTTGGTTACTTCTCTCCATTGGGTTGCTTGGTCGGTTTTCAGAAAATCAGTCCCCTTTTTTTTGGTTGAATATTTCTTGTTTTAACCATGGTCCATTAACTCAGGTACTCCCTTTCCTCGGATTACGGCAGTGTTCGTAATGATTTTTGTCCTTGTTAAATACCTCTCTATCATCTGGTATTGTAACTCTGCTGATACGAAACTTTCATTAAATTTAATGTTTACCATCGTTTTCCGAACTCTTTCTTTCTTAGTAATATATTCTTCTACTACCATGTCTTGTAATTTTTCTAATACATTTATTTCTATCATATTTATATATAGTCTATTACACAAATATGTTGATATATCATTTACTGGTGATGTCACTGATCTTTGATTCAGTGGTATATTTAATTTAAATATATATTTAGTTAAGTTTTTTCTATAACTTTTCAAACAGTCAATTCTCTATAATTAACGATTGGGAGATTAAGTACATTAACCAGCCCACTCTTAATCATATCTACTTCTTCCCGTGTATTTTTCTATTTGTTAGGACGTATTATTCCTCTTTCTTTCGTTTTCTTAATTATTTGTTTCTTTACTCCCTTAATGTTAACTTCTATGTGCATCATCTTTTATTTTCCGATAGCAATGCATTTTGGTCTTCCCTAATTTCTATTTCCTTCCTGCTCTCTTCTGTATTCGGACTTACTTCAATACCTTCGGAAGTGCTGTCTAATGTTTTATCCAAATTCTTGAAACCACTGTCCATTTGCTTATTTGTCTCCTCCTTGTATTCGTCTACTCTTTGGCTAAGTGTGTTAACATTTTCAAACTTTCCCCCGAAAGTTTCCCTTATCTCCTTATTGAACTTCTCCATTTTACGGTTTTGTTCATTCATGGTTTCTTTGATATCTCCATGAATGGTCTCAATTTTTTCGTTTAGTTGTTTCCTGAATACCGTCTATTTTCTCATTGGTTTGCTTGTTATTTTCCTCCTGTTTCCTAAACTGTTCTTTTGAGTTTTCCAATATTATTCTCAACATCTCATGCATGCTCATCTCTTCTTTTTGGGTGGATTTATCTGGTTGATCCCCTTGGGCATCCTCTTCAACTCTTTCCTTTTCCGTGTTTGTGACTACTTCGGTTTCTTCTTTATCACCAGTTGGTTGTTCAATTTCACTGTCCGTGACTACTTCTATTTCTCGTTCCTGTCAACCTTCTTCCTTCTCCTTGTCTTCTACCCTCTTCTTCAATCTGCCTCTGGTATTATGCATTTCTTGTTTTCTCATAGTTGCCGACAAAAATTAGGTTTTTTGTTAGATTATCTTTCGTATATCTCGAAATTTCCTTCCTAATTAAAGCCCTTTTAAGTTGAGCGCCATCTTGTAACGTCGCGCGGGTCTCTCCGAGTCAATTTTGCGATCGTCACTATAATTATTTCTTTCTTTTAATTGCCCCACATTGTTAGCATCATCTTGTAACGTCTCGCGTGTCTCTCCAAGTCAATCGACGTCTTACCTATATACTTTCCTACTTATGCCCACGTTTGTACGTTATCTTGTAACGTCTCGCGTGTATTCTCTCTGAGTATATATTATTTTTACGTCTATTTGTACTCTTCGAAAATCTCGCTTTATTAAGAGTCACAGAATTTGTTATATTTTATGTTCAATGTGTCCAAAAATCGAGTATGTGTGATTATGCAAATATTTTCTTAGATTTTATTTGTTTGAAATCAATACCGTTGTTTGACAGTAGTGAGGAGAGAGAGTGCAAAGAGAATTACTCACTTTGTATACGATTAATTATTTCAAATTTCTCCGCTTGTGAGACCAGCTGACTGTGACATTTACGAACACATTTGAGGTTAAATTAACTCCAAATGGCACGTGATATATTTTGGATGTCCGTTCTCTTCTCAGTCTTCTGACAATCTGTAACCAACTACCATCTACTGAAAATAATACACATTTTTATTCAAACAACAAAGTATTCATTGAATTTATTTAGCATTTTTGTATCTTCTCCCAAAACAAAAAGGGATAATCGATTCTTACTGACAACACAAAATTAGTTCGATCTTATTTTTAAGCATATAGTATATAACAAATATTTTTATTTCAATATTAATACCAAGAAAGAAATAATTAATTAATTTCCCAGGGTTATTTTAGAGTTCTTTGTACTTTGAGAAAGTCAGAAATGAATATGGGTTAATACCAAGCTTTACATAAATAAATTTTTATAATTTGTACTATTTATGTTATGTAGTTGGTTGGTTGACCGCTAGAGCGCAGGTTACGTTTCTTCACTGAAAACACGAAAGTTATTTAATGGCGGCCGTAATGTTCACCAACTGCTGTTTTTTGGGTTAACTAAATAATAAAGTTTATGTTCACCTCTTTTCCTGAAGTATTTAAAGAGATTGTGCTGTTTCTAGTGTTATAAATTTATAGTTGAGGTGTAATTTAGTTAAATTTTACTCGGTAACGATCTCACCAAAATGTCGAATTTCTGTGGGCTAGGCCTGGACATCGAAGGTTGATTTTTCAAGGTTTCATCAAATTACGGGCGTGAATTATTCTATTCGAAGGAGTTCTAATATGTAGTGGACATCACTCGTTAATTTTATTAATTTTGCACTGATTATTTCAAATGGTATTTGTTAATTTCTTAAATTTTTATAGACATTACACTTTTTCAAAAAGTTCACTTCCAATATCGTTTAACAGTTAATTCCAATTCTTGTTAGTTGGTTACTCTTAGTAACCAATAATTTTTATGGTTTTTTATTGGTGAATCTGTATACTTTTTAGTATATAGGCTATTATTAATTATTATAAATGCATTTCTTCTTTTTAGAAAAATAATCCTTTTTAGATTTTATTTATAATCGAATTTAATTTATTTAAGGTTTTTCTTTATATTTTTCCTTAAACTTGTGCACTGGTATTTTATATTTTAATCCCTTTTAATTGGATTTATTTATGATTTATCATTAACTTAACGTATCCTTACTCTAAACTATTTTTCATATGCCATCTTGCTAACATAGTATTATTTTATATATTATTATTTTATACTTAACCCTGGGTTATCTTATATTTAAACAAAATCATTATTAAAACACAAAGATTATTCCTAGGTACAAGACCTTTGTGGCCTACACAATACAAAATTACACAAAATACAAAAAATACAAAACTTGGCAGCAGCAATATAGTCCACTGCTACAATATTTGGTTTTTTCATCTCCAGTACCAATCTGTGAGATGCTCTTTTTAAAGGTTTACACTTTCACTAAGTACACTATATTTCACTTTGTACACTGCACTTTTATTATTATTGTTTACAGTGTTTTGTAGTACAAAGTTTTTTATAGCTTGGTACATAATACCCATTTCTGACTTTTAGAATTGGGTGATTACTGGTTTTAACGATGGTGATTGTGTTATCATATTTGGGTAGGGGTTATGTAACGTTACATAAAGCTCCCCTACTAGAACGGATTTATTTTTGTTTACTTGTTTTAAAAAATGATCGTTGAACTCTTCAGTCTTCGGATTCTTTCATCATTCTTCATAATATCTCTTTATTTCTGATTGGTTATACACCTGTTATTCGGTTAATGGTAATAGGCTTGATTTTATATTCAACTCTCTCTCTCTTGGAGGCAAATTCATTAATGATTGAATTTCTCTGGGTTTGCATTTAATTATATATTTCTTTTTCTTCTTGATTCCTCTTTCTTTTTCATTAACTAATAGCATATAACATTATTGATAGGCATTATTTTAAAATCCTTTTGACTTTCCTTCTTGTTACAGATGCTCTCCGTATCATTTCTTCCTATATCATTTTCAACTCCAAGAAATTCTAAATCGTAGTTGTATTAATTATTTTCTTCATTGTAGTCATTAAATTATTCTTTATTCTTCTTATTTTACCTTCTTATCTAAGCACATTACCATTAATTGTTTTTATTTATATATTTATTCTTCTTTTGTTCCCATAAAAAATTATTTTTCCTATTATTTCATTTTAAATCTGTTATTTATAAATATTATTTAATAATCTGTTCTTACATACTCTTGGTGTTTTACTGTTTATTAAATCAAATTGTTGCGAAATATCTTAAGTAAGTTGTACTTACATACTTTTTGAATTTTGGGGTTTTTATTAAATTAATTTTATTTGGTTACTTCTCTCCATTGGGTTGCTTGGTCGGTTTTCAGAAAATCAGTCCCCTTTTTTTTGGTTGAATATTTCTTGTTTTAACCATGGTCCATTAACTCAGGTACTCCCTTTCCTCGGATTACGGCAGTGTTCGTAATGATTTTTGTCCTTGTTAAATACCTCTCTATCATCTGGTATTGTAACTCTGCTGATACGAAACTTTCATTAAATTTAATGTTTACCATCGTTTTCCGAACTCTTTCTTTCTTAGTAATATATTCTTCTACTACCATGTCTTGTAATTTTTCTAATACATTTATTTCTATCATATTTATATATAGTCTATTACACAAATATGTTGATATATCATTTACTGGTGATGTCACTGATCTTTGATTCAGTGGTATATTTAATTTAAATATATATTTAGTTAAGTTTTTTCTATAACTTTTCAAACAGTCAATTCTCTATAATTAACGATTGGGAGATTAAGTACATTAACCAGCCCACTCTTAATCATATCTACTTCTTCCCGTGTATTTTTCTATTTGTTAGGACGTATTATTCCTCTTTCTTTCGTTTTCTTAATTATTTGTTTCTTTACTCCCTTAATGTTAACTTCTATGTGCATCATCTTTTATTTTCCGATAGCAATGCATTTTGGTCTTCCCTAATTTCTATTTCCTTCCTGCTCTCTTCTGTATTCGGACTTACTTCAATACCTTCGGAAGTGCTGTCTAATGTTTTATCCAAATTCTTGAAACCACTGTCCATTTGCTTATTTGTCTCCTCCTTGTATTCGTCTACTCTTTGGCTAAGTGTGTTAACATTTTCAAACTTTCCCCCGAAAGTTTCCCTTATCTCCTTATTGAACTTCTCCATTTTACGGTTTTGTTCATTCATGGTTTCTTTGATATCTCCATGAATGGTCTCAATTTTTTCGTTTAGTTGTTTCCTGAATACCGTCTATTTTCTCATTGGTTTGCTTGTTATTTTCCTCCTGTTTCCTAAACTGTTCTTTTGAGTTTTCCAATATTATTCTCAACATCTCATGCATGCTCATCTCTTCTTTTTGGGCGGATTTATCTGGTTGATCCCCTTGGGCATCCTCTTCAACTCTTTCCTTTTCCGTGTTTGTGACTACTTCGGTTTCTTCTTTATCACCAGTTGGTTGTTCCATTTCACTGTCCGTGACTACTTCTATTTCTCGTTCCTGTCAACCTTCTTCCTTCTCCTTGTCTTCTACCCTCTTCTTCAATCTGCCTCTGGTATTATGCATTTCTTGTCTTCTCATAGTTGCCGACAAAAATTAGGTTTTTTGTTAGATTATCTTTCGTATATCTCGAAATTTCCTTCCTAATTAAAGCCCTTTTAAGTTGAGCGCCATCTTGTAACGTCGCGCGGGTCTCTCCGAGTCAATTTTGCGATCGTCACTATAATTATTTCTTTCTTTTAATTGCCCCACATTGTTAGCATCATCTTGTAACGTCTCGCGTGTCTCTCCAAGTCAATCGACGTCTTACCTATATACTTTCCTACTTATGCCCACGTTTGTACGTTATCTTGTAACTTCTCGCGTGTATTCTCTCTGAGTATATATTATTTTTACGTCTATTTGTACTCTTCGAAAATCTCGCTTTATTAAGAGTCACAGAATTTGTTATATTTTATGTTCAATGTGTCCAAAAATCGAGTATGTGTGATTATGCAAATATTTTCTTAGATTTTATTTGTTTGAAATCAATACCGTTGTTTGACAGTAGTGAGGAGAGAGAGTGCAAAGAGAATTACTCACTTTGTATACGATTAATTATTTCAAATTTCTCCGCTTGTGAGACCAGCTGACTGTGACATTTACGAACACATTTGAGGTTAAATTAACTCCAAATGGCACGTGATATATTTTGGATGTCCGTTCTCTTCTCAGTCTTCTGACAATCTGTAACCAACTACCATCTACTGAAAATAATACACATTTTTATTCAAACAACAAAGTATTCATTGAATTTATTTAGCATTTTTGTATCTTCTCCCAAAACAAAAAGGGATAATCGATTCTTACTGACAACACAAAATTAGTTCGATCTTATTTTTAAGCATATAGTATATAACAAATATTTTTATTTCAATATTAATACCAAGAAAGAAATAATTAATTAATTTCCCAGGGTTATTTTAGAGTTCTTTGTACTTTGAGAAAGTCAGAAATGAATATGGGTTAATACCAAGCTTTACATAAATAAATTTTTATAATTTGTACTATTTATGTTATGTAGTTGGTTGGTTGACCGCTAGAGCGCAGGTTACGTTTCTTCACTGAAAACACGAAAGTTATTTAATGGCGGCCGTAATGTTCACCAACTGCTGTTTTTTGGGTTAACTAAATAATAAAGTTTATGTTCACCTCTTTTCCTGAAGTATTTAAAGAGATTGTGCTGTTTCTAGTGTTATAAATTTATAGTTGAGGTGTAATTTAGTTAAATTTTACTCGGTAACGATCTCACCAAAATGTCGAATTTCTGTGGGCTAGGCCTGGACATCGAAGGTTGATTTTTCAAGGTTTCATCAAATTACGGGCGTGAATTATTCTATTCGAAGGAGTTCTAATATGTAGTGGACATCACTCGTTAATTTTATTAATTTTGCACTGATTATTTCAAATGGTATTTGTTAATTTCTTAAATTTTTATAGACATTACACTTTTTCAAAAAGTTCACTTCCAATATCGTTTAACAGTTAATTCCAATTCTTGTTAGTTGGTTACTCTTAGTAACCAATAATTTTTATGGTTTTTTATTGGTGAATCTGTATACTTTTTAGTATATAGGCTATTATTAATTATTATAAATGCATTTCTTCTTTTTAGAAAAATAATCCTTTTTAGATTTTATTTATAATCGAATTTAATTTATTTAAGGTTTTTCTTTATATTTTTCCTTAAACTTGTGCACTGGTATTTTATATTTTAATCCCTTTTAATTGGATTTATTTATGATTTATCATTAACTTAACGTATCCTTACTCTAAACTATTTTTCATATGCCATCTTGCTAACATAGTATTATTTTATATATTATTATTTTATACTTAACCCTGGGTTATCTTATATTTAAACAAAATCATTATTAAAACACAAAGATTATTCCTAGGTACAAGACCTTTGTGGCCTACACAATACAAAATTACACAAAATACAAAAAATACAAAACTTGGCAGCAGCAATATAGTCCACTGCTACAATATTTGGTTTTTTCATCTCCAGTACCAATCTGTGAGATGCTCTTTTTAAAGGTTTACACTTTCACTAAGTACACTATATTTCACTTTGTACACTGCACTTTTATTATTATTGTTTACAGTGTTTTGTAGTACAAAGTTTTTTATAGCTTGGTACATAATACCCATTTCTGACTTTTAGAATTGGGTGATTACTGGTTTTAACGATGGTGATTGTGTTATCATATTTGGGTAGGGGTTATGTAACGTTACATAAAGCTCCCCTACTAGAACGGATTTATTTTTGTTTACTTGTTTTAAAAAATGATCGTTGAACTCTTCAGTCTTCGGATTCTTTCATCATTCTTCATAATATCTCTTTATTTCTGATTGGTTATACACCTGTTATTCGGTTAATGGTAATAGGCTTGATTTTATATTCAACTCTCTCTCTCTTGGAGGCAAATTCATTAATGATTGAATTTCTCTGGGTTTGCATTTAATTATATATTTCTTTTTCTTCTTGATTCCTCTTTCTTTTTCATTAACTAATAGCATATAACATTATTGATAGGCATTATTTTAAAATCCTTTTGACTTTCCTTCTTGTTACAGATGCTCTCCGTATCATTTCTTCCTATATCATTTTCAACTCCAAGAAATTCTAAATCGTAGTTGTATTAATTATTTTCTTCATTGTAGTCATTAAATTATTCTTTATTCTTCTTATTTTACCTTCTTATCTAAGCACATTACCATTAATTGTTTTTATTTATATATTTATTCTTCTTTTGTTCCCATAAAAAATTATTTTTCCTATTATTTCATTTTAAATCTGTTATTTATAAATATTATTTAATAATCTGTTCTTACATACTCTTGGTGTTTTACTGTTTATTAAATCAAATTGTTGCGAAATATCTTAAGTAAGTTGTACTTACATACTTTTTGAATTTTGGGGTTTTTATTAAATTAATTTTATTTGGTTACTTCTCTCCATTGGGTTGCTTGGTCGGTTTTCAGAAAATCAGTCCCCTTTTTTTTGGTTGAATATTTCTTGTTTTAACCATGGTCCATTAACTCAGGTACTCCCTTTCCTCGGATTACGGCAGTGTTCGTAATGATTTTTGTCCTTGTTAAATACCTCTCTATCATCTGGTATTGTAACTCTGCTGATACGAAACTTTCATTAAATTTAATGTTTACCATCGTTTTCCGAACTCTTTCTTTCTTAGTAATATATTCTTCTACTACCATGTCTTGTAATTTTTCTAATACATTTATTTCTATCATATTTATATATAGTCTATTACACAAATATGTTGATATATCATTTACTGGTGATGTCACTGATCTTTGATTCAGTGGTATATTTAATTTAAATATATATTTAGTTAAGTTTTTTCTATAACTTTTCAAACAGTCAATTCTCTATAATTAACGATTGGGAGATTAAGTACATTAACCAGCCCACTCTTAATCATATCTACTTCTTCCCGTGTATTTTTCTATTTGTTAGGACGTATTATTCCTCTTTCTTTCGTTTTCTTAATTATTTGTTTCTTTACTCCCTTAATGTTAACTTCTATGTGCATCATCTTTTATTTTCCGATAGCAATGCATTTTGGTCTTCCCTAATTTCTATTTCCTTCCTGCTCTCTTCTGTATTCGGACTTACTTCAATACCTTCGGAAGTGCTGTCTAATGTTTTATCCAAATTCTTGAAACCACTGTCCATTTGCTTATTTGTCTCCTCCTTGTATTCGTCTACTCTTTGGCTAAGTGTGTTAACATTTTCAAACTTTCCCCCGAAAGTTTCCCTTATCTCCTTATTGAACTTCTCCATTTTACGGTTTTGTTCATTCATGGTTTCTTTGATATCTCCATGAATGGTCTCAATTTTTTCGTTTAGTTGTTTCCTGAATACCGTCTATTTTCTCATTGGTTTGCTTGTTATTTTCCTCCTGTTTCCTAAACTGTTCTTTTGAGTTTTCCAATATTATTCTCAACATCTCATGCATGCTCATCTCTTCTTTTTGGGCGGATTTATCTGGTTGATCCCCTTGGGCATCCTCTTCAACTCTTTCCTTTTCCGTGTTTGTGACTACTTCGGTTTCTTCTTTATCACCAGTTGGTTGTTCCATTTCACTGTCCGTGACTACTTCTATTTCTCGTTCCTGTCAACCTTCTTCCTTCTCCTTGTCTTCTACCCTCTTCTTCAATCTGCCTCTGGTATTATGCATTTCTTGTCTTCTCATAGTTGCCGACAAAAATTAGGTTTTTTGTTAGATTATCTTTCGTATATCTCGAAATTTCCTTCCTAATTAAAGCCCTTTTAAGTTGAGCGCCATCTTGTAACGTCGCGCGGGTCTCTCCGAGTCAATTTTGCGATCGTCACTATAATTATTTCTTTCTTTTAATTGCCCCACATTGTTAGCATCATCTTGTAACGTCTCGCGTGTCTCTCCAAGTCAATCGACGTCTTACCTATATACTTTCCTACTTATGCCCACGTTTGTACGTTATCTTGTAACGTCTCGCGTGTATTCTCTCTGAGTATATATTATTTTTACGTCTATTTGTACTCTTCGAAAATCTCGCTTTATTAAGAGTCACAGAATTTGTTATATTTTATGTTCAATGTGTCCAAAAATCGAGTATGTGTGATTATGCAAATATTTTCTTAGATTTTATTTGTTTGAAATCAATACCGTTGTTTGACAGTAGTGAGGAGAGAGAGTGCAAAGAGAATTACTCACTTTGTATACGATTAATTATTTCAAATTTCTCCGCTTGTGAGACCAGCTGACTGTGACATTTACGAACACATTTGAGGTTAAATTAACTCCAAATGGCACGTGATATATTTTGGATGTCCGTTCTCTTCTCAGTCTTCTGACAATCTGTAACCAACTACCATCTACTGAAAATAATACACATTTTTATTCAAACAACAAAGTATTCATTGAATTTATTTAGCATTTTTGTATCTTCTCCCAAAACAAAAAGGGATAATCGATTCTTACTGACAACACAAAATTAGTTCGATCTTATTTTTAAGCATATAGTATATAACAAATATTTTTATTTCAATATTAATACCAAGAAAGAAATAATTAATTAATTTCCCAGGGTTATTTTAGAGTTCTTTGTACTTTGAGAAAGTCAGAAATGAATATGGGTTAATACCAAGCTTTACATAAATAAATTTTTATAATTTGTACTATTTATGTTATGTAGTTGGTTGGTTGACCGCTAGAGCGCAGGTTACGTTTCTTCACTGAAAACACGAAAGTTATTTAATGGCGGCCGTAATGTTCACCAACTGCTGTTTTTTGGGTTAACTAAATAATAAAGTTTATGTTCACCTCTTTTCCTGAAGTATTTAAAGAGATTGTGCTGTTTCTAGTGTTATAAATTTATAGTTGAGGTGTAATTTAGTTAAATTTTACTCGGTAACGATCTCACCAAAATGTCGAATTTCTGTGGGCTAGGCCTGGACATCGAAGGTTGATTTTTCAAGGTTTCATCAAATTACGGGCGTGAATTATTCTATTCGAAGGAGTTCTAATATGTAGTGGACATCACTCGTTAATTTTATTAATTTTGCACTGATTATTTCAAATGGTATTTGTTAATTTCTTAAATTTTTATAGACATTACACTTTTTCAAAAAGTTCACTTCCAATATCGTTTAACAGTTAATTCCAATTCTTGTTAGTTGGTTACTCTTAGTAACCAATAATTTTTATGGTTTTTTATTGGTGAATCTGTATACTTTTTAGTATATAGGCTATTATTAATTATTATAAATGCATTTCTTCTTTTTAGAAAAATAATCCTTTTTAGATTTTATTTATAATCGAATTTAATTTATTTAAGGTTTTTCTTTATATTTTTCCTTAAACTTGTGCACTGGTATTTTATATTTTAATCCCTTTTAATTGGATTTATTTATGATTTATCATTAACTTAACGTATCCTTACTCTAAACTATTTTTCATATGCCATCTTGCTAACATAGTATTATTTTATATATTATTATTTTATACTTAACCCTGGGTTATCTTATATTTAAACAAAATCATTATTAAAACACAAAGATTATTCCTAGGTACAAGACCTTTGTGGCCTACACAATACAAAATTACACAAAATACAAAAAATACAAAACTTGGCAGCAGCAATATAGTCCACTGCTACAATATTTGGTTTTTTCATCTCCAGTACCAATCTGTGAGATGCTCTTTTTAAAGGTTTACACTTTCACTAAGTACACTATATTTCACTTTGTACACTGCACTTTTATTATTATTGTTTACAGTGTTTTGTAGTACAAAGTTTTTTATAGCTTGGTACATAATACCCATTTCTGACTTTTAGAATTGGGTGATTACTGGTTTTAACGATGGTGATTGTGTTATCATATTTGGGTAGGGGTTATGTAACGTTACATAAAGCTCCCCTACTAGAACGGATTTATTTTTGTTTACTTGTTTTAAAAAATGATCGTTGAACTCTTCAGTCTTCGGATTCTTTCATCATTCTTCATAATATCTCTTTATTTCTGATTGGTTATACACCTGTTATTCGGTTAATGGTAATAGGCTTGATTTTATATTCAACTCTCTCTCTCTTGGAGGCAAATTCATTAATGATTGAATTTCTCTGGGTAGTGGTCTTTCACATATTACTTGATAAGGGCTGGTCACACTAATCATAAAAAACTTGTTTTGACACTCATATTTCTATTTACCTTTATATAAATTTGCTTTCTCAATTAAGCTTCTGTCTGCTATCTTTCTTCTGTTTTCTTCCTTCATACTTCTGGAATCTGATATTAATCTTTTCAGCTATTTTATTATTATCCCTTAAATATTCAATTTCCCTAACATTTTTCCCTATCCTGTGCGGTGGTTCAGTTCGTGTGGCCACTTTGGGTCCATTACTCCGCTGTCCATCATTACACCTTCTGAGATCAGGGGAACATCAGCCCTGCTCAGGAAAATGATTGCTGGAACATTTCTACAGTCAATTCATTATAATAAAAAACTTACAAGTAGTCGATTAGCGACTAATACTAAACACTTTTGGGATTCTTCACGTTGTTGCTGTTTGCATTTAATTATATATTTCTTTTTCTTCTTGATTCCTCTTTCTTTTTCATTAACTAATAGCATATAACATTATTGATAGGCATTATTTTAAAATCCTTTTGACTTTCCTTCTTGTTACAGATGCTCTCCGTATCATTTCTTCCTATATCATTTTCAACTCCAAGAAATTCTAAATCGTAGTTGTATTAATTATTTTCTTCATTGTAGTCATTAAATTATTCTTTATTCTTCTTATTTTACCTTCTTATCTAAGCACATTACCATTAATTGTTTTTATTTATATATTTATTCTTCTTTTGTTCCCATAAAAAATTATTTTTCCTATTATTTCATTTTAAATCTGTTATTTATAAATATTATTTAATAATCTGTTCTTACATACTCTTGGTGTTTTACTGTTTATTAAATCAAATTGTTGCGAAATATCTTAAGTAAGTTGTACTTACATACTTTTTGAATTTTGGGGTTTTTATTAAATTAATTTTATTTGGTTACTTCTCTCCATTGGGTTGCTTGGTCGGTTTTCAGAAAATCAGTCCCCTTTTTTTTGGTTGAATATTTCTTGTTTTAACCATGGTCCATTAACTCAGGTACTCCCTTTCCTCGGATTACGGCAGTGTTCGTAATGATTTTTGTCCTTGTTAAATACCTCTCTATCATCTGGTATTGTAACTCTGCTGATACGAAACTTTCATTAAATTTAATGTTTACCATCGTTTTCCGAACTCTTTCTTTCTTAGTAATATATTCTTCTACTACCATGTCTTGTAATTTTTCTAATACATTTATTTCTATCATATTTATATATAGTCTATTACACAAATATGTTGATATATCATTTACTGGTGATGTCACTGATCTTTGATTCAGTGGTATATTTAATTTAAATATATATTTAGTTAAGTTTTTTCTATAACTTTTCAAACAGTCAATTCTCTATAATTAACGATTGGGAGATTAAGTACATTAACCAGCCCACTCTTAATCATATCTACTTCTTCCCGTGTATTTTTCTATTTGTTAGGACGTATTATTCCTCTTTCTTTCGTTTTCTTAATTATTTGTTTCTTTACTCCCTTAATGTTAACTTCTATGTGCATCATCTTTTATTTTCCGATAGCAATGCATTTTGGTCTTCCCTAATTTCTATTTCCTTCCTGCTCTCTTCTGTATTCGGACTTACTTCAATACCTTCGGAAGTGCTGTCTAATGTTTTATCCAAATTCTTGAAACCACTGTCCATTTGCTTATTTGTCTCCTCCTTGTATTCGTCTACTCTTTGGCTAAGTGTGTTAACATTTTCAAACTTTCCCCCGAAAGTTTCCCTTATCTCCTTATTGAACTTCTCCATTTTACGGTTTTGTTCATTCATGGTTTCTTTGATATCTCCATGAATGGTCTCAATTTTTTCGTTTAGTTGTTTCCTGAATACCGTCTATTTTCTCATTGGTTTGCTTGTTATTTTCCTCCTGTTTCCTAAACTGTTCTTTTGAGTTTTCCAATATTATTCTCAACATCTCATGCATGCTCATCTCTTCTTTTTGGGTGGATTTATCTGGTTGATCCCCTTGGGCATCCTCTTCAACTCTTTCCTTTTCCGTGTTTGTGACTACTTCGGTTTCTTCTTTATCACCAGTTGGTTGTTCAATTTCACTGTCCGTGACTACTTCTATTTCTCGTTCCTGTCAACCTTCTTCCTTCTCCTTGTCTTCTACCCTCTTCTTCAATCTGCCTCTGGTATTATGCATTTCTTGTTTTCTCATAGTTGCCGACAAAAATTAGGTTTTTTGTTAGATTATCTTTCGTATATCTCGAAATTTCCTTCCTAATTAAAGCTCTTTTAAGTTGAGCGCCATCTTGTAACGTCGCGCGGGTCTCTCCGAGTCAATTTTGCGATCGTCACTATAATTATTTCTTTCTTTTAATTGCCCCACATTGTTAGCATCATCTTGTAACGTCTCGCGTGTCTCTCCAAGTCAATCGACGTCTTACCTATATACTTTCCTACTTATGCCCACGTTTGTACGTTATCTTGTAACGTCTCGCGTGTATTCTCTCTGAGTATATATTATTTTTACGTCTATTTGTACTCTTCGAAAATCTCGCTTTATTAAGAGTCACAGAATTTGTTATATTTTATGTTCAATGTGTCCAAAAATCGAGTATGTGTGATTATGCAAATATTTTCTTAGATTTTATTTGTTTGAAATCAATACCGTTGTTTGACAGTAGTGAGGAGAGAGAGTGCAAAGAGAATTACTCACTTTGTATACGATTAATTATTTCAAATTTCTCCGCTTGTGAGACCAGCTGACTGTGACATTTACGAACACATTTGAGGTTAAATTAACTCCAAATGGCACGTGATATATTTTGGATGTCCGTTCTCTTCTCAGTCTTCTGACAATCTGTAACCAACTACCATCTACTGAAAATAATACACATTTTTATTCAAACAACAAAGTATTCATTGAATTTATTTAGCATTTTTGTATCTTCTCCCAAAACAAAAAGGGATAATCGATTCTTACTGACAACACAAAATTAGTTCGATCTTATTTTTAAGCATATAGTATATAACAAATATTTTTATTTCAATATTAATACCAAGAAAGAAATAATTAATTAATTTCCCAGGGTTATTTTAGAGTTCTTTGTACTTTGAGAAAGTCAGAAATGAATATTAGTTAATACCAAGCTTTACATAAATAAATTTTTATAATTTGTACTATTTATGTTATGTAGTTGGTTGGTTGACCGCTAGAGCGCAGGTTACGTTTCTTCACTGAAAACACGAAAGTTATTTAATGGCGGCCGTAATGTTCACCAACTGCTGTTTTTTGGGTTAACTAAATAATAAAGTTTATGTTCACCTCTTTTCCTGAAGTATTTAAAGAGATTGTGCTGTTTCTAGTGTTATAAATTTATAGTTGAGGTGTAATTTAGTTAAATTTTACTCGGTAACGATCTCACCAAAATGTCGAATTTCTGTGGGCTAGGCCTGGACATCGAAGGTTGATTTTTCAAGGTTTCATCAAATTACGGGCGTGAATTATTCTATTCGAAGGAGTTCTAATATGTAGTGGACATCACTCGTTAATTTTATTAATTTTGCACTGATTATTTCAAATGGTATTTGTTAATTTCTTAAATTTTTATAGACATTACACTTTTTCAAAAAGTTCACTTCCAATATCGTTTAACAGTTAATTCCAATTCTTGTTAGTTGGTTACTCTTAGTAACCAATAATTTTTATGGTTTTTTATTGGTGAATCTGTATACTTTTTAGTATATAGGCTATTATTAATTATTATAAATGCATTTCTTCTTTTTAGAAAAATAATCCTTTTTAGATTTTATTTATAATCGAATTTAATTTATTTAAGGTTTTTCTTTATATTTTTCCTTAAACTTGTGCACTGGTATTTTATATTTTAATCCCTTTTAATTGGATTTATTTATGATTTATCATTAACTTAACGTATCCTTACTCTAAACTATTTTTCATATGCCATCTTGCTAACATAGTATTATTTTATATATTATTATTTTATACTTAACCCTGGGTTATCTTATATTTAAACAAAATCATTATTAAAACACAAAGATTATTCCTAGGTACAAGACCTTTGTGGCCTACACAATACAAAATTACACAAAATACAAAAAATACAAAACTTGGCAGCAGCAATATAGTCCACTGCTACAATATTTGGTTTTTTCATCTCCAGTACCAATCTGTGAGATGCTCTTTTTAAAGGTTTACACTTTCACTAAGTACACTATATTTCACTTTGTACACTGCACTTTTATTATTATTGTTTACAGTGTTTTGTAGTACAAAGTTTTTTATAGCTTGGTACATAATACCCATTTCTGACTTTTAGAATTGGGTGATTACTGGTTTTAACGATGGTGATTGTGTTATCATATTTGGGTAGGGGTTATGTAACGTTACATAAAGCTCCCCTACTAGAACGGATTTATTTTTGTTTACTTGTTTTAAAAAATGATCGTTGAACTCTTCAGTCTTCGGATTCTTTCATCATTCTTCATAATATCTCTTTATTTCTGATTGGTTATACACCTGTTATTCGGTTAATGGTAATAGGCTTGATTTTATATTCAACTCTCTCTCTCTTGGAGGCAAATTCATTAATGATTGAATTTCTCTGGGTAGTGGTCTTTCACATATTACTTGATAAGGGCTGGTCACACTAATCATAAAAAACTTGTTTTGACACTCATATTTCTATTTACCTTTATATAAATTTGCTTTCTCAATTAAGCTTCTGTCTGCTATCTTTCTTCTGTTTTCTTCCTTCATACTTCTGGAATCTGATATTAATCTTTTCAGCTATTTTATTATTATCCCTTAAATATTCAATTTCCCTAACATTTTTCCCTATCCTGTGCGGTGGTTCAGTTCGTGTGGCCACTTTGGGTCCATTACTCCGCTGTCCATCATTACACCTTCTGAGATCAGGGGAACATCAGCCCTGCTCAGGAAAATGATTGCTGGAACATTTCTACAGTCAATTCATTATAATAAAAAACTTACAAGTAGTCGATTAGCGACTAATACTAAACACTTTTGGGATTCTTCACGTTGTTGCTGTTTGCATTTAATTATATATTTCTTTTTCTTCTTGATTCCTCTTTCTTTTTCATTAACTAATAGCATATAACATTATTGATAGGCATTATTTTAAAATCCTTTTGACTTTCCTTCTTGTTACAGATGCTCTCCGTATCATTTCTTCCTATATCATTTTCAACTCCAAGAAATTCTAAATCGTAGTTGTATTAATTATTTTCTTCATTGTAGTCATTAAATTATTCTTTATTCTTCTTATTTTACCTTCTTATCTAAGCACATTACCATTAATTGTTTTTATTTATATATTTATTCTTCTTTTGTTCCCATAAAAAATTATTTTTCCTATTATTTCATTTTAAATCTGTTATTTATAAATATTATTTAATAATCTGTTCTTACATACTCTTGGTGTTTTACTGTTTATTAAATCAAATTGTTGCGAAATATCTTAAGTAAGTTGTACTTACATACTTTTTGAATTTTGGGGTTTTTATTAAATTAATTTTATTTGGTTACTTCTCTCCATTGGGTTGCTTGGTCGGTTTTCAGAAAATCAGTCCCCTTTTTTTTGGTTGAATATTTCTTGTTTTAACCATGGTCCATTAACTCAGGTACTCCCTTTCCTCGGATTACGGCAGTGTTCGTAATGATTTTTGTCCTTGTTAAATACCTCTCTATCATCTGGTATTGTAACTCTGCTGATACGAAACTTTCATTAAATTTAATGTTTACCATCGTTTTCCGAACTCTTTCTTTCTTAGTAATATATTCTTCTACTACCATGTCTTGTAATTTTTCTAATACATTTATTTCTATCATATTTATATATAGTCTATTACACAAATATGTTGATATATCATTTACTGGTGATGTCACTGATCTTTGATTCAGTGGTATATTTAATTTAAATATATATTTAGTTAAGTTTTTTCTATAACTTTTCAAACAGTCAATTCTCTATAATTAACGATTGGGAGATTAAGTACATTAACCAGCCCACTCTTAATCATATCTACTTCTTCCCGTGTATTTTTCTATTTGTTAGGACGTATTATTCCTCTTTCTTTCGTTTTCTTAATTATTTGTTTCTTTACTCCCTTAATGTTAACTTCTATGTGCATCATCTTTTATTTTCCGATAGCAATGCATTTTGGTCTTCCCTAATTTCTATTTCCTTCCTGCTCTCTTCTGTATTCGGACTTACTTCAATACCTTCGGAAGTGCTGTCTAATGTTTTATCCAAATTCTTGAAACCACTGTCCATTTGCTTATTTGTCTCCTCCTTGTATTCGTCTACTCTTTGGCTAAGTGTGTTAACATTTTCAAACTTTCCCCCGAAAGTTTCCCTTATCTCCTTATTGAACTTCTCCATTTTACGGTTTTGTTCATTCATGGTTTCTTTGATATCTCCATGAATGGTCTCAATTTTTTCGTTTAGTTGTTTCCTGAATACCGTCTATTTTCTCATTGGTTTGCTTGTTATTTTCCTCCTGTTTCCTAAACTGTTCTTTTGAGTTTTCCAATATTATTCTCAACATCTCATGCATGCTCATCTCTTCTTTTTGGGTGGATTTATCTGGTTGATCCCCTTGGGCATCCTCTTCAACTCTTTCCTTTTCCGTGTTTGTGACTACTTCGGTTTCTTCTTTATCACCAGTTGGTTGTTCAATTTCACTGTCCGTGACTACTTCTATTTCTCGTTCCTGTCAACCTTCTTCCTTCTCCTTGTCTTCTACCCTCTTCTTCAATCTGCCTCTGGTATTATGCATTTCTTGTTTTCTCATAGTTGCCGACAAAAATTAGGTTTTTTGTTAGATTATCTTTCGTATATCTCGAAATTTCCTTCCTAATTAAAGCCCTTTTAAGTTGAGCGCCATCTTGTAACGTCGCGCGGGTCTCTCCGAGTCAATTTTGCGATCGTCACTATAATTATTTCTTTCTTTTAATTGCCCCACATTGTTAGCATCATCTTGTAACGTCTCGCGTGTCTCTCCAAGTCAATCGACGTCTTACCTATATACTTTCCTACTTATGCCCACGTTTGTACGTTATCTTGTAACGTCTCGCGTGTATTCTCTCTGAGTATATATTATTTTTACGTCTATTTGTACTCTTCGAAAATCTCGCTTTATTAAGAGTCACAGAATTTGTTATATTTTATGTTCAATGTGTCCAAAAATCGAGTATGTGTGATTATGCAAATATTTTCTTAGATTTTATTTGTTTGAAATCAATACCGTTGTTTGACAGTAGTGAGGAGAGAGAGTGCAAAGAGAATTACTCACTTTGTATACGATTAATTATTTCAAATTTCTCCGCTTGTGAGACCAGCTGACTGTGACATTTACGAACACATTTGAGGTTAAATTAACTCCAAATGGCACGTGATATATTTTGGATGTCCGTTCTCTTCTCAGTCTTCTGACAATCTGTAACCAACTACCATCTACTGAAAATAATACACATTTTTATTCAAACAACAAAGTATTCATTGAATTTATTTAGCATTTTTGTATCTTCTCCCAAAACAAAAAGGGATAATCGATTCTTACTGACAACACAAAATTAGTTCGATCTTATTTTTAAGCATATAGTATATAACAAATATTTTTATTTCAATATTAATACCAAGAAAGAAATAATTAATTAATTTCCCAGGGTTATTTTAGAGTTCTTTGTACTTTGAGAAAGTCAGAAATGAATATGGGTTAATACCAAGCTTTACATAAATAAATTTTTATAATTTGTACTATTTATGTTATGTAGTTGGTTGGTTGACCGCTAGAGCGCAGGTTACGTTTCTTCACTGAAAACACGAAAGTTATTTAATGGCGGCCGTAATGTTCACCAACTGCTGTTTTTTGGGTTAACTAAATAATAAAGTTTATGTTCACCTCTTTTCCTGAAGTATTTAAAGAGATTGTGCTGTTTCTAGTGTTATAAATTTATAGTTGAGGTGTAATTTAGTTAAATTTTACTCGGTAACGATCTCACCAAAATGTCGAATTTCTGTGGGCTAGGCCTGGACATCGAAGGTTGATTTTTCAAGGTTTCATCAAATTACGGGCGTGAATTATTCTATTCGAAGGAGTTCTAATATGTAGTGGACATCACTCGTTAATTTTATTAATTTTGCACTGATTATTTCAAATGGTATTTGTTAATTTCTTAAATTTTTATAGACATTACACTTTTTCAAAAAGTTCACTTCCAATATCGTTTAACAGTTAATTCCAATTCTTGTTAGTTGGTTACTCTTAGTAACCAATAATTTTTATGGTTTTTTATTGGTGAATCTGTATACTTTTTAGTATATAGGCTATTATTAATTATTATAAATGCATTTCTTCTTTTTAGAAAAATAATCCTTTTTAGATTTTATTTATAATCGAATTTAATTTATTTAAGGTTTTTCTTTATATTTTTCCTTAAACTTGTGCACTGGTATTTTATATTTTAATCCCTTTTAATTGGATTTATTTATGATTTATCATTAACTTAACGTATCCTTACTCTAAACTATTTTTCATATGCCATCTTGCTAACATAGTATTATTTTATATATTATTATTTTATACTTAACCCTGGGTTATCTTATATTTAAACAAAATCATTATTAAAACACAAAGATTATTCCTAGGTACAAGACCTTTGTGGCCTACACAATACAAAATTACACAAAATACAAAAAATACAAAACTTGGCAGCAGCAATATAGTCCACTGCTACAATATTTGGTTTTTTCATCTCCAGTACCAATCTGTGAGATGCTCTTTTTAAAGGTTTACACTTTCACTAAGTACACTATATTTCACTTTGTACACTGCACTTTTATTATTATTGTTTACAGTGTTTTGTAGTACAAAGTTTTTTATAGCTTGGTACATAATACCCATTTCTGACTTTTAGAATTGGGTGATTACTGGTTTTAACGATGGTGATTGTGTTATCATATTTGGGTAGGGGTTATGTAACGTTACATAAAGCTCCCCTACTAGAACGGATTTATTTTTGTTTACTTGTTTTAAAAAATGATCGTTGAACTCTTCAGTCTTCGGATTCTTTCATCATTCTTCATAATATCTCTTTATTTCTGATTGGTTATACACCTGTTATTCGGTTAATGGTAATAGGCTTGATTTTATATTCAACTCTCTCTCTCTTGGAGGCAAATTCATTAATGATTGAATTTCTCTGGGTAGTGGTCTTTCACATATTACTTGATAAGGGCTGGTCACACTAATCATAAAAAACTTGTTTTGACACTCATATTTCTATTTACCTTTATATAAATTTGCTTTCTCAATTAAGCTTCTGTCTGCTATCTTTCTTCTGTTTTCTTCCTTCATACTTCTGGAATCTGATATTAATCTTTTCAGCTATTTTATTATTATCCCTTAAATATTCAATTTCCCTAACATTTTTCCCTATCCTGTGCGGTGGTTCAGTTCGTGTGGCCACTTTGGGTCCATTACTCCGCTGTCCATCATTACACCTTCTGAGATCAGGGGAACATCAGCCCTGCTCAGGAAAATGATTGCTGGAACATTTCTACAGTCAATTCATTATAATAAAAAACTTACAAGTAGTCGATTAGCGACTAATACTAAACACTTTTGGGATTCTTCACGTTGTTGCTGTTTGCATTTAATTATATATTTCTTTTTCTTCTTGATTCCTCTTTCTTTTTCATTAACTAATAGCATATAACATTATTGATAGGCATTATTTTAAAATCCTTTTGACTTTCCTTCTTGTTACAGATGCTCTCCGTATCATTTCTTCCTATATCATTTTCAACTCCAAGAAATTCTAAATCGTAGTTGTATTAATTATTTTCTTCATTGTAGTCATTAAATTATTCTTTATTCTTCTTATTTTACCTTCTTATCTAAGCACATTACCATTAATTGTTTTTATTTATATATTTATTCTTCTTTTGTTCCCATAAAAAATTATTTTTCCTATTATTTCATTTTAAATCTGTTATTTATAAATATTATTTAATAATCTGTTCTTACATACTCTTGGTGTTTTACTGTTTATTAAATCAAATTGTTGCGAAATATCTTAAGTAAGTTGTACTTACATACTTTTTGAATTTTGGGGTTTTTATTAAATTAATTTTATTTGGTTACTTCTCTCCATTGGGTTGCTTGGTCGGTTTTCAGAAAATCAGTCCCCTTTTTTTTGGTTGAATATTTCTTGTTTTAACCATGGTCCATTAACTCAGGTACTCCCTTTCCTCGGATTACGGCAGTGTTCGTAATGATTTTTGTCCTTGTTAAATACCTCTCTATCATCTGGTATTGTAACTCTGCTGATACGAAACTTTCATTAAATTTAATGTTTACCATCGTTTTCCGAACTCTTTCTTTCTTAGTAATATATTCTTCTACTACCATGTCTTGTAATTTTTCTAATACATTTATTTCTATCATATTTATATATAGTCTATTACACAAATATGTTGATATATCATTTACTGGTGATGTCACTGATCTTTGATTCAGTGGTATATTTAATTTAAATATATATTTAGTTAAGTTTTTTCTATAACTTTTCAAACAGTCAATTCTCTATAATTAACGATTGGGAGATTAAGTACATTAACCAGCCCACTCTTAATCATATCTACTTCTTCCCGTGTATTTTTCTATTTGTTAGGACGTATTATTCCTCTTTCTTTCGTTTTCTTAATTATTTGTTTCTTTACTCCCTTAATGTTAACTTCTATGTGCATCATCTTTTATTTTCCGATAGCAATGCATTTTGGTCTTCCCTAATTTCTATTTCCTTCCTGCTCTCTTCTGTATTCGGACTTACTTCAATACCTTCGGAAGTGCTGTCTAATGTTTTATCCAAATTCTTGAAACCACTGTCCATTTGCTTATTTGTCTCCTCCTTGTATTCGTCTACTCTTTGGCTAAGTGTGTTAACATTTTCAAACTTTCCCCCGAAAGTTTCCCTTATCTCCTTATTGAACTTCTCCATTTTACGGTTTTGTTCATTCATGGTTTCTTTGATATCTCCATGAATGGTCTCAATTTTTTCGTTTAGTTGTTTCCTGAATACCGTCTATTTTCTCATTGGTTTGCTTGTTATTTTCCTCCTGTTTCCTAAACTGTTCTTTTGAGTTTTCCAATATTATTCTCAACATCTCATGCATGCTCATCTCTTCTTTTTGGGTGGATTTATCTGGTTGATCCCCTTGGGCATCCTCTTCAACTCTTTCCTTTTCCGTGTTTGTGACTACTTCGGTTTCTTCTTTATCACCAGTTGGTTGTTCCATTTCACTGTCCGTGACTACTTCTATTTCTCGTTCCTGTCAACCTTCTTCCTTCTCCTTGTCTTCTACCCTCTTCTTCAATCTGCCTCTGGTATTATGCATTTCTTGTTTTCTCATAGTTGCCGACAAAAATTAGGTTTTTTGTTAGATTATCTTTCGTATATCTCGAAATTTCCTTCCTAATTAAAGCCCTTTTAAGTTGAGCGCCATCTTGTAACGTCGCGCGGGTCTCTCCGAGTCAATTTTGCGATCGTCACTATAATTATTTCTTTCTTTTAATTGCCCCACATTGTTAGCATCATCTTGTAACGTCTCGCGTGTCTCTCCAAGTCAATCGACGTCTTACCTATATACTTTCCTACTTATGCCCACGTTTGTACGTTATCTTGTAACGTCTCGCGTGTATTCTCTCTGAGTATATATTATTTTTACGTCTATTTGTACTCTTCGAAAATCTCGCTTTATTAAGAGTCACAGAATTTGTTATATTTTATGTTCAATGTGTCCAAAAATCGAGTATGTGTGATTATGCAAATATTTTCTTAGATTTTATTTGTTTGAAATCAATACCGTTGTTTGACAGTAGTGAGGAGAGAGAGTGCAAAGAGAATTACTCACTTTGTATACGATTAATTATTTCAAATTTCTCCGCTTGTGAGACCAGCTGACTGTGACATTTACGAACACATTTGAGGTTAAATTAACTCCAAATGGCACGTGATATATTTTGGATGTCCGTTCTCTTCTCAGTCTTCTGACAATCTGTAACCAACTACCATCTACTGAAAATAATACACATTTTTATTCAAACAACAAAGTATTCATTGAATTTATTTAGCATTTTTGTATCTTCTCCCAAAACAAAAAGGGATAATCGATTCTTACTGACAACACAAAATTAGTTCGATCTTATTTTTAAGCATATAGTATATAACAAATATTTTTATTTCAATATTAATACCAAGAAAGAAATAATTAATTAATTTCCCAGGGTTATTTTAGAGTTCTTTGTACTTTGAGAAAGTCAGAAATGAATATGGGTTAATACCAAGCTTTACATAAATAAATTTTTATAATTTGTACTATTTATGTTATGTAGTTGGTTGGTTGACCGCTAGAGCGCAGGTTACGTTTCTTCACTGAAAACACGAAAGTTATTTAATGGCGGCCGTAATGTTCACCAACTGCTGTTTTTTGGGTTAACTAAATAATAAAGTTTATGTTCACCTCTTTTCCTGAAGTATTTAAAGAGATTGTGCTGTTTCTAGTGTTATAAATTTATAGTTGAGGTGTAATTTAGTTAAATTTTACTCGGTAACGATCTCACCAAAATGTCGAATTTCTGTGGGCTAGGCCTGGACATCGAAGGTTGATTTTTCAAGGTTTCATCAAATTACGGGCGTGAATTATTCTATTCGAAGGAGTTCTAATATGTAGTGGACATCACTCGTTAATTTTATTAATTTTGCACTGATTATTTCAAATGGTATTTGTTAATTTCTTAAATTTTTATAGACATTACACTTTTTCAAAAAGTTCACTTCCAATATCGTTTAACAGTTAATTCCAATTCTTGTTAGTTGGTTACTCTTAGTAACCAATAATTTTTATGGTTTTTTATTGGTGAATCTGTATACTTTTTAGTATATAGGCTATTATTAATTATTATAAATGCATTTCTTCTTTTTAGAAAAATAATCCTTTTTAGATTTTATTTATAATCGAATTTAATTTATTTAAGGTTTTTCTTTATATTTTTCCTTAAACTTGTGAACTGGTATTTTATATTTTAATCCCTTTTAATTGGATTTATTTATGATTTATCATTAACTTAACGTATCCTTACTCTAAACTATTTTTCATATGCCATCTTGCTAACATAGTATTATTTTATATATTATTATTTTATACTTAACCCTGGGTTATCTTATATTTAAACAAAATCATTATTAAAACACAAAGATTATTCCTAGGTACAAGACCTTTGTGGCCTACACAATACAAAATTACACAAAATACAAAAAATACAAAACTTGGCAGCAGCAATATAGTCCACTGCTACAATATTTGGTTTTTTCATCTCCAGTACCAATCTGTGAGATGCTCTTTTTAAAGGTTTACACTTTCACTTTGTACACTGCACTTTTATTATTATTGTTTACAGTGTTTGGTAGTACAAAGTTTTTTATAGCTTGGTACATAATACCCATTTCTGACTTTTAGAATTGGGTGATTACTGGTTTAACGATGGTGATTGTGTTATCATATTTGGGTAGGGGTTATGTAACGTTACATAAAGCTCCCCTACTAGAACGGATTTATTTTTGTTTACTTGTTTTAAAAAATGATCGTTGAACTCTTCAGTCTTCGGATTCTTTCATCATTCTTCATAATATCTCTTTATTTCTGATTGGTTATACACCTGTTATTCGGTTAATGGTAATAGGCTTGATTTTATATTCAACTCTCTCTCTCTTGGAGGCAAATTCATTAATGATTGAATTTCTCTGGGTAGTGGTCTTTCACATATTACTTGATAAGGGCTGGTCACACTAATCATAAAAAACTTGTTTTGACACTCATATTTCTATTTACCTTTATATAAATTTGCTTTCTCAATTAAGCTTCTGTCTGCTATCTTTCTTCTGTTTTCTTCCTTCATACTTCTGGAATCTGATATTAATCTTTTCAGCTATTTTATTATTATCCCTTAAATATTCAATTTCCCTAACATTTTTCCCTATCCTGTGCGGTGGTTCAGTTCGTGTGGCCACTTTGGGTCCATTACTCCGCTGTCCATCATTACACCTTCTGAGATCAGGGGAACATCAGCCCTGCTCAGGAAAATGATTGCTGGAACATTTCTACAGTCAATTCATTATAATAAAAAACTTACAAGTAGTCGATTAGCGACTAATACTAAACACTTTTGGGATTCTTCACGTTGTTGCTGTTTGCATTTAATTATATATTTCTTTTTCTTCTTGATTCCTCTTTCTTTTTCATTAACTAATAGCATATAACATTATTGATAGGCATTATTTTAAAATCCTTTTGACTTTCCTTCTTGTTACAGATGCTCTCCGTATCATTTCTTCCTATATCATTTTCAACTCCAAGAAATTCTAAATCGTAGTTGTATTAATTATTTTCTTCATTGTAGTCATTAAATTATTCTTTATTCTTCTTATTTTACCTTCTTATCTAAGCACATTACCATTAATTGTTTTTATTTATATATTTATTCTTCTTTTGTTCCCATCAAAAATTATTTTTCCTATTATTTCATTTTAAATCTGTTATTTATAAATATTATTTAATAATCTGTTCTTACATACTCTTGGTGGTTTACTGTTTATTAAATCAAATTGTTGCGAAATATCTTAAGTAAGTTGTACTTACATACTTTTTGAATTTTGGGGTTTTTATTAAATTAATTTTATTTGGTTACTTCTCTCCATTGGGTTGCTTGGTCGGTTTTCAGAAAATCAGTCCCCTTTTTTTTGGTTGAATATTTCTTGTTTTAACCATGGTCCATTAACTCAGGTACTCCCTTTCCTCGGATTACGGCAGTGTTCGTAATGATTTTTGTCCTTGTTAAATACCTCTCTATCATCTGGTATTGTAACTCTGCTGATACGAAACTTTCATTAAATTTAATGTTTACCATCGTTTTCCGAACTCTTTCTTTCTTAGTAATATATTCTTCTACTACCATGTCTTGTAATTTTTCTAATACATTTATTTCTATCATATTTATATATAGTCTATTACACAAATATGTTGATATATCATTTACTGGTGATGTCACTGATCTTTGATTCAGTGGTATATTTAATTTAAATATATATTTAGTTAAGTTTTTTCTATAACTTTTCAAACAGTCAATTCTCTATAATTAACGATTGGGAGATTAAGTACATTAACCAGCCCACTCTTAATCATATCTACTTCTTCCCGTGTATTTTTCTATTTGTTAGGACGTATTATTCCTCTTTCTTTCGTTTTCTTAATTATTTGTTTCTTTACTCCCTTAATGTTAACTTCTATGTGCATCATCTTTTATTTTCCGATAGCAATGCATTTTGGTCTTCCCTAATTTCTATTTCCTTCCTGCTCTCTTCTGTATTCGGACTTACTTCAATACCTTCGGAAGTGCTGTCTAATGTTTTATCCAAATTCTTGAAACCACTGTCCATTTGCTTATTTGTCTCCTCCTTGTATTCGTCTACTCTTTGGCTAAGTGTGTTAACATTTTCAAACTTTCCCCCGAAAGTTTCCCTTATCTCCTTATTGAACTTCTCCATTTTACGGTTTTGTTCATTCATGGTTTCTTTGATATCTCCATGAATGGTCTCAATTTTTTCGTTTAGTTGTTTCCTGAATACCGTCTATTTTCTCATTGGTTTGCTTGTTATTTTCCTCCTGTTTCCTAAACTGTTCTTTTGAGTTTTCCAATATTATTCTCAACATCTCATGCATGCTCATCTCTTCTTTTTGGGTGGATTTATCTGGTTGATCCCCTTGGGCATCCTCTTCAACTCTTTCCTTTTCCGTGTTTGTGACTACTTCGGTTTCTTCTTTATCACCAGTTGGTTGTTCCATTTCACTGTCCGTGACTACTTCTATTTCTCGTTCCTGTCAACCTTCTTCCTTCTCCTTGTCTTCTACCCTCTTCTTCAATCTGCCTCTGGTATTATGCATTTCTTGTTTTCTCATAGTTGCCGACAAAAATTAGGTTTTTTGTTAGATTATCTTTCGTATATCTCGAAATTTCCTTCCTAATTAAAGCCCTTTTAAGTTGAGCGCCATCTTGTAACGTCGCGCGGGTCTCTCCGAGTCAATTTTGCGATCGTCACTATAATTATTTCTTTCTTTTAATTGCCCCACATTGTTAGCATCATCTTGTAACGTCTCGCGTGTCTCTCCAAGTCAATCGACGTCTTACCTATATACTTTCCTACTTATGCCCACGTTTGTACGTTATCTTGTAACGTCTCGCGTGTATTCTCTCTGAGTATATATTATTTTTACGTCTATTTGTACTCTTCGAAAATCTCGCTTTATTAAGAGTCACAGAATTTGTTATATTTTATGTTCAATGTGTCCAAAAATCGAGTATGTGTGATTATGCAAATATTTTCTTAGATTTTATTTGTTTGAAATCAATACCGTTGTTTGACAGTAGTGAGGAGAGAGAGTGCAAAGAGAATTACTCACTTTGTATACGATTAATTATTTCAAATTTCTCCGCTTGTGAGACCAGCTGACTGTGACATTTACGAACACATTTGAGGTTAAATTAACTCCAAATGGCACGTGATATATTTTGGATGTCCGTTCTCTTCTCAGTCTTCTGACAATCTGTAACCAACTACCATCTACTGAAAATAATACACATTTTTATTCAAACAACAAAGTATTCATTGAATTTATTTAGCATTTTTGTATCTTCTCCCAAAACAAAAAGGGATAATCGATTCTTACTGACAACACAAAATTAGTTCGATCTTATTTTTAAGCATATAGTATATAACAAATATTTTTATTTCAATATTAATACCAAGAAAGAAATAATTAATTAATTTCCCAGGGTTATTTTAGAGTTCTTTGTACTTTGAGAAAGTCAGAAATGAATATGGGTTAATACCAAGCTTTACATAAATAAATTTTTATAATTTGTACTATTTATGTTATGTAGTTGGTTGGTTGACCGCTAGAGCGCAGGTTACGTTTCTTCACTGAAAACACGAAAGTTATTTAATGGCGGCCGTAATGTTCACCAACTGCTGTTTTTTGGGTTAACTAAATAATAAAGTTTATGTTCACCTCTTTTCCTGAAGTATTTAAAGAGATTGTGCTGTTTCTAGTGTTATAAATTTATAGTTGAGGTGTAATTTAGTTAAATTTTACTCGGTAACGATCTCACCAAAATGTCGAATTTCTGTGGGCTAGGCCTGGACATCGAAGGTTGATTTTTCAAGGTTTCATCAAATTACGGGCGTGAATTATTCTATTCGAAGGAGTTCTAATATGTAGTGGACATCACTCGTTAATTTTATTAATTTTGCACTGATTATTTCAAATGGTATTTGTTAATTTCTTAAATTTTTATAGACATTACACTTTTTCAAAAAGTTCACTTCCAATATCGTTTAACAGTTAATTCCAATTCTTGTTAGTTGGTTACTCTTAGTAACCAATAATTTTTATGGTTTTTTATTGGTGAATCTGTATACTTTTTAGTATATAGGCTATTATTAATTATTATAAATGCATTTCTTCTTTTTAGAAAAATAATCCTTTTTAGATTTTATTTATAATCGAATTTAATTTATTTAAGGTTTTTCTTTATATTTTTCCTTAAACTTGTGAACTGGTATTTTATATTTTAATCCCTTTTAATTGGATTTATTTATGATTTATCATTAACTTAACGTATCCTTACTCTAAACTATTTTTCATATGCCATCTTGCTAACATAGTATTATTTTATATATTATTATTTTATACTTAACCCTGGGTTATCTTATATTTAAACAAAATCATTATTAAAACACAAAGATTATTCCTAGGTACAAGACCTTTGTGGCCTACACAATACAAAATTACACAAAATACAAAAAATACAAAACTTGGCAGCAGCAATATAGTCCACTGCTACAATATTTGGTTTTTTCATCTCCAGTACCAATCTGTGAGATGCTCTTTTTAAAGGTTTACACTTTCACTTTGTACACTGCACTTTTATTATTATTGTTTACAGTGTTTGGTAGTACAAAGTTTTTTATAGCTTGGTACATAATACCCATTTCTGACTTTTAGAATTGGGTGATTACTGGTTTAACGATGGTGATTGTGTTATCATATTTGGGTAGGGGTTATGTAACGTTACATAAAGCTCCCCTACTAGAACGGATTTATTTTTGTTTACTTGTTTTAAAAAATGATCGTTGAACTCTTCAGTCTTCGGATTCTTTCATCATTCTTCATAATATCTCTTTATTTCTGATTGGTTATACACCTGTTATTCGGTTAATGGTAATAGGCTTGATTTTATATTCAACTCTCTCTCTCTTGGAGGCAAATTCATTAATGATTGAATTTCTCTGGGTAGTGGTCTTTCACATATTACTTGATAAGGGCTGGTCACACTAATCATAAAAAACTTGTTTTGACACTCATATTTCTATTTACCTTTATATAAATTTGCTTTCTCAATTAAGCTTCTGTCTGCTATCTTTCTTCTGTTTTCTTCCTTCATACTTCTGGAATCTGATATTAATCTTTTCAGCTATTTTATTATTATCCCTTAAATATTCAATTTCCCTAACATTTTTCCCTATCCTGTGCGGTGGTTCAGTTCGTGTGGCCACTTTGGGTCCATTACTCCGCTGTCCATCATTACACCTTCTGAGATCAGGGGAACATCAGCCCTGCTCAGGAAAATGATTGCTGGAACATTTCTACAGTCAATTCATTATAATAAAAAACTTACAAGTAGTCGATTAGCGACTAATACTAAACACTTTTGGGATTCTTCACGTTGTTGCTGTTTGCATTTAATTATATATTTCTTTTTCTTCTTGATTCCTCTTTCTTTTTCATTAACTAATAGCATATAACATTATTGATAGGCATTATTTTAAAATCCTTTTGACTTTCCTTCTTGTTACAGATGCTCTCCGTATCATTTCTTCCTATATCATTTTCAACTCCAAGAAATTCTAAATCGTAGTTGTATTAATTATTTTCTTCATTGTAGTCATTAAATTATTCTTTATTCTTCTTATTTTACCTTCTTATCTAAGCACATTACCATTAATTGTTTTTATTTATATATTTATTCTTCTTTTGTTCCCATCAAAAATTATTTTTCCTATTATTTCATTTTAAATCTGTTATTTATAAATATTATTTAATAATCTGTTCTTACATACTCTTGGTGGTTTACTGTTTATTAAATCAAATTGTTGCGAAATATCTTAAGTAAGTTGTACTTACATACTTTTTGAATTTTGGGGTTTTTATTAAATTAATTTTATTTGGTTACTTCTCTCCATTGGGTTGCTTGGTCGGTTTTCAGAAAATCAGTCCCCTTTTTTTTGGTTGAATATTTCTTGTTTTAACCATGGTCCATTAACTCAGGTACTCCCTTTCCTCGGATTACGGCAGTGTTCGTAATGATTTTTGTCCTTGTTAAATACCTCTCTATCATCTGGTATTGTAACTCTGCTGATACGAAACTTTCATTAAATTTAATGTTTACCATCGTTTTCCGAACTCTTTCTTTCTTAGTAATATATTCTTCTACTACCATGTCTTGTAATTTTTCTAATACATTTATTTCTATCATATTTATATATAGTCTATTACACAAATATGTTGATATATCATTTACTGGTGATGTCACTGATCTTTGATTTAGTGGTATATTTAATTTAAATATATATTTAGTTAAGTTTTTTCTATAACTTTTCAAACAGTCAATTCTCTATAATTAACGATTGGGAGATTAAGTACATTAACCAGCCCACTCTTAATCATATCTACTTCTTCCCGTGTATTTTTCTATTTGTTAGGACGTATTATTCCTCTTTCTTTCGTTTTCTTAATTATTTGTTTCTTTACTCCCTTAATGTTAACTTCTATGTGCATCATCTTTTATTTTCCGATAGCAATGCATTTTGGTCTTCCCTAATTTCTATTTCCTTCCTGCTCTCTTCTGTATTCGGACTTACTTCAATACCTTCGGAAGTGCTGTCTAATGTTTTATCCAAATTCTTGAAACCACTGTCCATTTGCTTATTTGTCTCCTCCTTGTATTCGTCTACTCTTTGGCTAAGTGTGTTAACATTTTCAAACTTTCCCCCGAAAGTTTCCCTTATCTCCTTATTGAACTTCTCCATTTTACGGTTTTGTTCATTCATGGTTTCTTTGATATCTCCATGAATGGTCTCAATTTTTTCGTTTAGTTGTTTCCTGAATACCGTCTATTTTCTCATTGGTTTGCTTGTTATTTTCCTCCTGTTTCCTAAACTGTTCTTTTGAGTTTTCCAATATTATTCTCAACATCTCATGCATGCTCATCTCTTCTTTTTGGGTGGATTTATCTGGTTGATCCCCTTGGGCATCCTCTTCAACTCTTTCCTTTTCCGTGTTTGTGACTACTTCGGTTTCTTCTTTATCACCAGTTGGTTGTTCCATTTCACTGTCCGTGACTACTTCTATTTCTCGTTCCTGTCAACCTTCTTCCTTCTCCTTGTCTTCTACCCTCTTCTTCAATCTGCCTCTGGTATTATGCATTTCTTGTTTTCTCATAGTTGCCGACAAAAATTAGGTTTTTTGTTAGATTATCTTTCGTATATCTCGAAATTTCCTTCCTAATTAAAGCCCTTTTAAGTTGGGCGCCATCTTGTAACGTCGCGCGGGTCTCTCCGAGTCAATTTTGCGATCGTCACTATAATTATTTCTTTCTTTTAATTGCCCCACATTGTTAGCATCATCTTGTAACGTCTCGCGTGTCTCTCCAAGTCAATCGACGTCTTACCTATATACTTTCCTACTTATGCCCACGTTTGTACGTTATCTTGTAACGTCTCGCGTGTATTCTCTCTGAGTATATATTATTTTTACGTCTATTTGTACTCTTCGAAAATCTCGCTTTATTAAGAGTCACAGAATTTGTTATATTTTATGTTCAATGTGTCCAAAAATCGAGTATGTGTGATTATGCAAATATTTTCTTAGATTTTATTTGTTTGAAATCAATACCGTTGTTTGACAGTAGTGAGGAGAGAGAGTGCAAAGAGAATTACTCACTTTGTATACGATTAATTATTTCAAATTTCTCCGCTTGTGAGACCAGCTGACTGTGACATTTACGAACACATTTGAGGTTAAATTAACTCCAAATGGCACGTGATATATTTTGGATGTCCGTTCTCTTCTCAGTCTTCTGACAATCTGTAACCAACTACCATCTACTGAAAATAATACACATTTTTATTCAAACAACAAAGTATTCATTGAATTTATTTAGCATTTTTGTATCTTCTCCCAAAACAAAAAGGGATAATCGATTCTTACTGACAACACAAAATTAGTTCGATCTTATTTTTAAGCATATAGTATATAACAAATATTTTTATTTCAATATTAATACCAAGAAAGAAATAATTAATTAATTTCCCAGGGTTATTTTAGAGTTCTTTGTACTTTGAGAAAGTCAGAAATGAATATGGGTTAATACCAAGCTTTACATAAATAAATTTTTATAATTTGTACTATTTATGTTATGTAGTTGGTTGGTTGACCGCTAGAGCGCAGGTTACGTTTCTTCACTGAAAACACGAAAGTTATTTAATGGCGGCCGTAATGTTCACCAACTGCTGTTTTTTGGGTTAACTAAATAATAAAGTTTATGTTCACCTCTTTTCCTGAAGTATTTAAAGAGATTGTGCTGTTTCTAGTGTTATAAATTTATAGTTGAGGTGTAATTTAGTTAAATTTTACTCGGTAACGATCTCACCAAAATGTCGAATTTCTGTGGGCTAGGCCTGGACATCGAAGGTTGATTTTTCAAGGTTTCATCAAATTACGGGCGTGAATTATTCTATTCGAAGGAGTTCTAATATGTAGTGGACATCACTCGTTAATTTTATTAATTTTGCACTGATTATTTCAAATGGTATTTGTTAATTTCTTAAATTTTTATAGACATTACACTTTTTCAAAAAGTTCACTTCCAATATCGTTTAACAGTTAATTCCAATTCTTGTTAGTTGGTTACTCTTAGTAACCAATAATTTTTATGGTTTTTTATTGGTGAATCTGTATACTTTTTAGTATATAGGCTATTATTAATTATTATAAATGCATTTCTTCTTTTTAGAAAAATAATCCTTTTTAGATTTTATTTATAATCGAATTTAATTTATTTAAGGTTTTTCTTTATATTTTTCCTTAAACTTGTGCACTGGTATTTTATATTTTAATCCCTTTTAATTGGATTTATTTATGATTTATCATTAACTTAATGTATCCTTACTCTAAACTATTTTTCATATGCCATCTTGCTAACATAGTATTATTTTATATATTATTATTTTATACTTAACCCTGGGTTATCTTATATTTAAACAAAATCATTATTAAAACACAAAGATTATTCCTAGGTACAAGACCTTTGTGGCCTACACAATACAAAATTACACAAAATACAAAAAATACAAAACTTGGCAGCAGCAATATAGTCCACTGCTACAATATTTGGTTTTTTCATCTCCAGTACCAATCTGTGAGATGCTCTTTTTAAAGGTTTACACTTTCACTAAGTACACTATATTTCACTTTGTACACTGCACTTTTATTATTATTGTTTACAGTGTTTTGTAGTACAAAGTTTTTTATAGCTTGGTACATAATACCCATTTCTGACTTTTAGAATTGGGTGATTACTGGTTTTAACGATGGTGATTGTGTTATCATATTTGGGTAGGGGTTATGTAACGTTACATAAAGCTCCCCTACTAGAACGGATTTATTTTTGTTTACTTGTTTTAAAAAATGATCGTTGAACTCTTCAGTCTTCGGATTCTTTCATCATTCTTCATAATATCTCTTTATTTCTGATTGGTTATACACCTGTTATTCGGTTAATGGTAATAGGCTTGATTTTATATTCAACTCTCTCTCTCTTGGAGGCAAATTCATTAATGATTGAATTTCTCTGGGTAGTGGTCTTTCACATATTACTTGATAAGGGCTGGTCACACTAATCATAAAAAACTTGTTTTGACACTCATATTTCTATTTACCTTTATATAAATTTGCTTTCTCAATTAAGCTTCTGTCTGCTATCTTTCTTCTGTTTTCTTCCTTCATACTTCTGGAATCTGATATTAATCTTTTCAGCTATTTTATTATTATCCCTTAAATATTCAATTTCCCTAACATTTTTCCCTATCCTGTGCGGTGGTTCAGTTCGTGTGGCCACTTTGGGTCCATTACTCCGCTGTCCATCATTACACCTTCTGAGATCAGGGGAACATCAGCCCTGCTCAGGAAAATGATTGCTGGAACATTTCTACAGTCAATTCATTATAATAAAAAACTTACAAGTAGTCGATTAGCGACTAATACTAAACACTTTTGGGATTCTTCACGTTGTTGCTGTTTGCATTTAATTATATATTTCTTTTTCTTCTTGATTCCTCTTTCTTTTTCATTAACTAATAGCATATAACATTATTGATAGGCATTATTTTAAAATCCTTTTGACTTTCCTTCTTGTTACAGATGCTCTCCGTATCATTTCTTCCTATATCATTTTCAACTCCAAGAAATTCTAAATCGTAGTTGTATTAATTATTTTCTTCATTGTAGTCATTAAATTATTCTTTATTCTTCTTATTTTACCTTCTTATCTAAGCACATTACCATTAATTGTTTTTATTTATATATTTATTCTTCTTTTGTTCCCATCAAAAATTATTTTTCCTATTATTTCATTTTAAATCTGTTATTTATAAATATTATTTAATAATCTGTTCTTACATACTCTTGGTGTTTTACTGTTTATTAAATCAAATTGTTGCGAAATATCTTAAGTAAGTTGTACTTACATACTTTTTGAATTTTGGGGTTTTTATTAAATTAATTTTATTTGGTTACTTCTCTCCATTGGGTTGCTTGGTCGGTTTTCAGAAAATCAGTCCCCTTTTTTTTGGTTGAATATTTCTTGTTTTAACCATGGTCCATTAACTCAGGTACTCCCTTTCCTCGGATTACGGCAGTGTTCGTAATGATTTTTGTCCTTGTTAAATACCTCTCTATCATCTGGTATTGTAACTCTGCTGATACGAAACTTTCATTAAATTTAATGTTTACCATCGTTTTCCGAACTCTTTCTTTCTTAGTAATATATTCTTCTACTACCATGTCTTGTAATTTTTCTAATACATTTATTTCTATCATATTTATATATAGTCTATTACACAAATATGTTGATATATCATTTACTGGTGATGTCACTGATCTTTGATTTAGTGGTATATTTAATTTAAATATATATTTAGTTAAGTTTTTTCTATAACTTTTCAAACAGTCAATTCTCTATAATTAACGATTGGGAGATTAAGTACATTAACCAGCCCACTCTTAATCATATCTACTTCTTCCCGTGTATTTTTCTATTTGTTAGGACGTATTATTCCTCTTTCTTTCGTTTTCTTAATTATTTGTTTCTTTACTCCCTTAATGTTAACTTCTATGTGCATCATCTTTTATTTTCCGATAGCAATGCATTTTGGTCTTCCCTAATTTCTATTTCCTTCCTGCTCTCTTCTGTATTCGGACTTACTTCAATACCTTCGGAAGTGCTGTCTAATGTTTTATCCAAATTCTTGAAACCACTGTCCATTTGCTTATTTGTCTCCTCCTTGTATTCGTCTACTCTTTGGCTAAGTGTGTTAACATTTTCAAACTTTCCCCCGAAAGTTTCCCTTATCTCCTTATTGAACTTCTCCATTTTACGGTTTTGTTCATTCATGGTTTCTTTGATATCTCCATGAATGGTCTCAATTTTTTCGTTTAGTTGTTTCCTGAATACCGTCTATTTTCTCATTGGTTTGCTTGTTATTTTCCTCCTGTTTCCTAAACTGTTCTTTTGAGTTTTCCAATATTATTCTCAACATCTCATGCATGCTCATCTCTTCTTTTTGGGCGGATTTATCTGGTTGATCCCCTTGGGCATCCTCTTCAACTCTTTCCTTTTCCGTGTTTGTGACTACTTCGGTTTCTTCTTTATCACCAGTTGGTTGTTCCATTTCACTGTCCGTGACTACTTCTATTTCTCGTTCCTGTCAACCTTCTTCCTTCTCCTTGTCTTCTACCCTCTTCTTCAATCTGCCTCTGGTATTATGCATTTCTTGTTTTCTCATAGTTGCCGACAAAAATTAGGTTTTTTGTTAGATTATCTTTCGTATATCTCGAAATTTCCTTCCTAATTAAAGCCCTTTTAAGTTGAGCGCCATCTTGTAACGTCGCGCGGGTCTCTCCGAGTCAATTTTGCGATCGTCACTATAATTATTTCTTTCTTTTAATTGCCCCACATTGTTAGCATCATCTTGTAACGTCTCGCGTGTCTCTCCAAGTCAATCGACGTCTTACCTATATACTTTCCTACTTATGCCCACGTTTGTACGTTATCTTGTAACGTCTCGCGTGTATTCTCTCTGAGTATATATTATTTTTACGTCTATTTGTACTCTTCGAAAATCTCGCTTTATTAAGAGTCACAGAATTTGTTATATTTTATGTTCAATGTGTCCAAAAATCGAGTATGTGTGATTATGCAAATATTTTCTTAGATTTTATTTGTTTGAAATCAATACCGTTGTTTGACAGTAGTGAGGAGAGAGAGTGCAAAGAGAATTACTCACTTTGTATACGATTAATTATTTCAAATTTCTCCGCTTGTGAGACCAGCTGACTGTGACATTTACGAACACATTTGAGGTTAAATTAACTCCAAATGGCACGTGATATATTTTGGATGTCCGTTCTCTTCTCAGTCTTCTGACAATCTGTAACCAACTACCATCTACTGAAAATAATACACATTTTTATTCAAACAACAAAGTATTCATTGAATTTATTTAGCATTTTTGTATCTTCTCCCAAAACAAAAAGGGATAATCGATTCTTACTGACAACACAAAATTAGTTCGATCTTATTTTTAAGCATATAGTATATAACAAATATTTTTATTTCAATATTAATACCAAGAAAGAAATAATTAATTAATTTCCCAGGGTTATTTTAGAGTTCTTTGTACTTTGAGAAAGTCAGAAATGAATATGGGTTAATACCAAGCTTTACATAAATAAATTTTTATAATTTGTACTATTTATGTTATGTAGTTGGTTGGTTGACCGCTAGAGCGCAGGTTACGTTTCTTCACTGAAAACACGAAAGTTATTTAATGGCGGCCGTAATGTTCACCAACTGCTGTTTTTTGGGTTAACTAAATAATAAAGTTTATGTTCACCTCTTTTCCTGAAGTATTTAAAGAGATTGTGCTGTTTCTAGTGTTATAAATTTATAGTTGAGGTGTAATTTAGTTAAATTTTACTCGGTAACGATCTCACCAAAATGTCGAATTTCTGTGGGCTAGGCCTGGACATCGAAGGTTGATTTTTCAAGGTTTCATCAAATTACGGGCGTGAATTATTCTATTCGAAGGAGTTCTAATATGTAGTGGACATCACTCGTTAATTTTATTAATTTTGCACTGATTATTTCAAATGGTATTTGTTAATTTCTTAAATTTTTATAGACATTACACTTTTTCAAAAAGTTCACTTCCAATATCGTTCAACAGTTAATTCCAATTCTTGTTAGTTGGTTACTCTTAGTAACCAATAATTTTTATGGTTTTTTATTGGTGAATCTGTATACTTTTTAGTATATAGGCTATTATTAATTATTATAAATGCATTTCTTCTTTTTAGAAAAATAATCCTTTTTAGATTTTATTTATAATCGAATTTAATTTATTTAAGGTTTTTCTTTATATTTTTCCTTAAACTTGTGCACTGGTATTTTATATTTTAATCCCTTTTAATTGGATTTATTTATGATTTATCATTAACTTAATGTATCCTTACTCTAAACTATTTTTCATATGCCATCTTGCTAACATAGTATTATTTTATATATTATTATTTTATACTTAACCCTGGGTTATCTTATATTTAAACAAAATCATTATTAAAACACAAAGATTATTCCTAGGTACAAGACCTTTATGGCCTACACAATACAAAATTACACAAAATACAAAAAATACAAAACTTGGCAGCAGCAATATAGTCCACTGCTACAATATTTGGTTTTTTCATCTCCAGTACCAATCTGTGAGATGCTCTTTTTAAAGGTTTACACTTTCACTAAGTACACTATATTTCACTTTGTACACTGCACTTTTATTATTATTGTTTACAGTGTTTTGTAGTACAAAGTTTTTTATAGCTTGGTACATAATACCCATTTCTGACTTTTAGAATTGGGTGATTACTGGTTTTAACGATGGTGATTGTGTTATCATATTTGGGTAGGGGTTATGTAACGTTACATAAAGCTCCCCTACTAGAACGGATTTATTTTTGTTTACTTGTTTTAAAAAATGATCGTTGAACTCTTCAGTCTTCGGATTCTTTCATCATTCTTCATAATATCTCTTTATTTCTGATTGGTTATACACCTGTTATTCGGTTAATGGTAATAGGCTTGATTTTATATTCAACTCTCTCTCTCTTGGAGGCAAATTCATTAATGATTGAATTTCTCTGGGTAGTGGTCTTTCACATATTACTTGATAAGGGCTGGTCACACTAATCATAAAAAACTTGTTTTGACACTCATATTTCTATTTACCTTTATATAAATTTGCTTTCTCAATTAAGCTTCTGTCTGCTATCTTTCTTCTGTTTTCTTCCTTCATACTTCTGGAATCTGATATTAATCTTTTCAGCTATTTTATTATTATCCCTTAAATATTCAATTTCCCTAACATTTTTCCCTATCCTGTGCGGTGGTTCAGTTCGTGTGGCCACTTTGGGTCCATTACTCCGCTGTCCATCATTACACCTTCTGAGATCAGGGGAACATCAGCCCTGCTCAGGAAAATGATTGCTGGAACATTTCTACAGTCAATTCATTATAATAAAAAACTTACAAGTAGTCGATTAGCGACTAATACTAAACACTTTTGGGATTCTTCACGTTGTTGCTGTTTGCATTTAATTATATATTTCTTTTTCTTCTTGATTCCTCTTTCTTTTTCATTAACTAATAGCATATAACATTATTGATAGGCATTATTTTAAAATCCTTTTGACTTTCCTTCTTGTTACAGATGCTCTCCGTATCATTTCTTCCTATATCAATTTCAACTCCAAGAAATTCTAAATCGTAGTTGTATTAATTATTTTCTTCATTGTAGTCATTAAATTATTCTTTATTCTTCTTATTTTACCTTCTTATCTAAGCACATTACCATTAATTGTTTTTATTTATATATTTATTCTTCTTTTGTTCCCATCAAAAATTATTTTTCCTATTATTTCATTTTAAATCTGTTAATTATAAATATTATTTAATAATCTGTTCTTACATACTCTTGGTGTTTTATTGTTTATTAAATCAAATTGTTGCGAAATATCTTAAGTAAGTTGTACTTACATACTTTTTGAATTTTGGGGTTTTTATTAAATTAATTTTATTTGGTTACTTCTCTCCATTGGGTTGCTTGGTCGGTTTTCAGAAAATCAGTCCCCTTTTTTTTGGTTGAATATTTCTTGTTTTAACCATGGTCCATTAACTCAGGTACTCCCTTTCCTCGGATTACGGCAGTGTTCGTAATGATTTTTGTCCTTGTTAAATACCTCTCTATCATCTGGTATTGTAACTCTGCTGATACGAAACTTTCATTAAATTTAATGTTTAACATCGTTTTCCGAACTCTTTCTTTCTTAGTAATATATTCTTCTACTACCATGTCTTGTAATTTTTCTAATACATTTATTTCTATCATATTTATATATAGTCTATTACACAAATATGTTGATATATCATTTACTGGTGATGTCACTGATCTTTGATTTAGTGGTATATTTAATTTAAATATATATTTAGTTAAGTTTTTTCTATAACTTTTCAAACAGTCAATTCTCTATAATTAACGATTGGGAGATTAAGTACATTAACCAGCCCACTCTTAATCATATCTACTTCTTCCCGTGTATTTTTCTATTTGTTAGGACGTATTATTCCTCTTTCTTTCGTTTTCTTAATTATTTGTTTCTTTACTCCCTTAATGTTAACTTCTATGTGCATCATCTTTTCTTTGTCTCTGTTATTTTTATTTTCCGATAGCAATGCATTTTGGTCTTCCCTAATTTCTATTTCCTTCCTGCTCTCTTCTGTATTCGGACTTACTTCAATACCTTCGGAAGTGCTGTCTAATGTTTTATCCAAATTCTTGAAACCACTGTCCATTTGCTTATTTGTCTCCTCCTTGTATTTGTCTACTCTTTGGCTAAGTGTGTTAACATTTTCAAACTTTCCCCCGAAAGTTTCCCTTATCTCCTTATTGAACTTCTCCATTTTACGGTTTTGTTCATTCATGGTTTCTTTGATATCTCCATGAATGGTCTCAATTTTTTCGTTTAGTTGTTTCCTGAATACCGTCTATTTTCTCATTGGTTTGCTTGTTATTTTCCTCCTGTTTCCTAAACTGTTCTTTTGAGTTTTCCAACATTATTCTCAACATCTCATGCATGCTCATCTCTTCTTTTTGGGCGGATTTATCTGGTTGATCCCCTTGGGCATCCTCTTCAACTCTTTCCTTTTCCGTGTTTGTGACTACTTCGGTTTCTTCTTTATCACCAGTTGGTTGTTCCATTTCACTGTCCGTGACTACTTCTATTTCTCGTTCCTGTCAACCTTCTTCCTTCTCCTTGTCTTCTACCCTCTTCTTCAATCTGCCTCTGGTATTATGCATTTCTTGTTTTCTCATAGTTGCCGACAAAAATTAGGTTTTTTGTTAGATTATCTTTCGTATATCTTGAAATTTCCTTCCTAATTAAAGCCCTTTTAAGTTGAGCGCCATCTTGTAACGTCGCGCGGGTCTCTCCGAGTCAATTTTGCGATCGTCACTATAATTATTTCTTTCTTTTAATTGCCCCACATTGTTAGCATCATCTTGTAACGTCTCGCGTGTCTCTCCAAGTCAATCGACGTCTTACCTATATACTTTCCTACTTATGCCCACGTTTGTACGTTATCTTGTAACGTCTCGCGTGTATTCTCTCTGAGTATATATTATTTTTACGTCTATTTGTATCTTCAAAAATCTCGCTTTATTAAGAGTCACAGAATTTGTTATATTTTATGTTCAATGTGTCCAAAAATCGAGTATGTGTGATTATGCAAATATTTTCTTAGATTTTATTTGTTTGAAATCAATACCGTTGTTTGACAGTAGTGAGGAGAGAGAGTGCAAAGAGAATTACTCACTTTGTATACGATTAATTATTTCAAATTTCTCCGCTTGTGAGACCAGCTGACTGTGACATTTACGAACACATTTGAGGTTAAATTAACTCCAAATGGCACGTGATATATTTTGGATGTCCGTTCTCTTCTCAGTCTTCTGACAATCTGTAACCAACTACCATCTACTGAAAATAATACACATTTTTATTCAAACAACAAAGTATTCATTGAATTTATTTAGCATTTTTGTATCTTCTCCCAAAACAAAAAGGGATAATCGATTCTTACTGACAACACAAAATTAGTTCGATCTTATTTTTAAGCATATAGTATATAACAAATATTTTTATTTCAATATTAATACCAAGAAAGAAATAATTAATTAATTTCCCAGGGTTATTTTAGAGTTCTTTGTACTTTGAGAAAGTCAGAAATGAATATGGGTTAATACCAAGCTTTACATAAATAAATTTTTATAATTTGTACTATTTATGTTATGTAGTTGGTTGGTTGACCGCTAGAGCGCAGGTTACGTTTCTTCACTGAAAACATGAAAGTTATTTAATGGCGGCCGTAATGTTCACCAACTGCTGTTTTTTGGGTTAACTAAATAATAAAGTTTATGTTCACCTCTTTTCCTGAAGTAATTAAAGAGAGTGTGCTGTTTCTAGTGTTATAAATTTATAGTTGAGGTGTAATTTAGTTAAATTTTACTCGGTAACGATCTCACCAAAATGTCGAATTTCTGTGGGCTAGGCCTGGACATCGAAGGTTGATTTTTCAAGGTTTCATCAAATTACGGGCGTGAATTATTCTATTCGAAGGAGTTCTAATATGTAGTGGACATCACTCGTGCAAAGTGCAAAGTGCCAGTGTAAAACCCCCAAAATAAATAGAAACCCTATTGATAGGTATAGACACCTAAAAAACCAGTGATAAACACTAAAAGTTTAATGGTGAACAGTGCTAGTAAATAAGAATATTGTTATTATTAGGATTAAGAGTAATTGTAGATTAGGAATACAAGGATATTCAGGGAAAAAACCCATGGAGAGTCAAAATGTTAGTGTTACCATGGTTAGCTAGGAAAGTTTAGAAAAGAAAAAATGTGGTAAAGAATATAAATGCAAAATCAATAAACGTCCTATGTTCAAAGGGATAGTTAATTAGATAAAGTAAATAGTGTGATGATGTTTGTCACCAAAAAATAAATAAGAATAAACAAAATGTAAACAAGAGTAGCATAATAACTGTTAAAGATTTATCCAATTAAGATTATGAGTAGGAATATGGCTGAAAGAGTTGTACAGACCATAAGCCTAAATGTTATGTTATATTTTATAGAGAATCATAAATAATAGACCAATTATAAACAATGGCAATATAAATAAGAAAAAAGATAAATTCATATAAATCTAATAATACTGGAAAAGCAGTTAGAAGATAATAGACAAACCATGATTTTGTAAAATAATGAAAACATACAATTATTATAATACAAACCCAAATCAATTCAAAAAGTAAACAAATCATTTGTAACACAAAACAAAACATGTATAAAGATAAAATAATATGTAATTTGTATAAAATAAGAAAGTATAGCTAATTACTACCTAGGCCTATGAAATGCCTAACTGTATAAAACCAAAAACTACAAATTGTAAGAAATTAACTATGATATTAGCAAATCCAAGGCAAGTAACTAGTTAATGATAATTAGTGGATCTTATTAAGATGTAAAAGTTAAGTTAAGGACATAAAATAAGAAAGAAATGTAATTAGATAATATCAACATAATTGTCAAAACATAATACATAAGCAAACCCAGCTTTGTGGGATGTCAAAATGATCTTTGAAAGGAAATACGAATAGTTGTGATAATATCTCGTACTTAGATAAGAAGACAGAAGAATAATAGCAATCAGAAGATATTTAGTCATTTTGAATAAAAATTCAAATATTATAACTATGGTCTTAAGTCATGAATAGCCAATGAGAGTCAATCAGTTACCATGACAACTGAACGTTATTTATGAATATTCCGTTAGAAACTATGAGTCCATTATTGAAGCTAGAGACGAATAGACACCAAGCCGTAAATGACTTAAATTTTAATTTAAAACAATCAAAAGTAACCAAATTTACTAAAATGAAGAACCAAACTATCTGATGAGGAACTAATACATTCAACCTAGGCAACAGACCAGATTAATTAATTCCAAATTAATAAATTTCGATCAACTTATACGAAAAAGACGCAAGGCGTGATTAAATCCCAAGATGATTGAAGATTGATGACCAAACGATGACCCAACCTATTTCGACTGAATGACATTACACCTTAAGTCAACTGATTTGGTAAGTATTGCTGAATTACCCGAATTTATGAAATAAATTCTCTTTAATTTTTTCTCACAACACTTATAACTCTCACTATAAACTGAGGATCTAATTTCTTTCAAAGATTAATCAAAAATAAAACACTAAACTTATACGAAACTAGATAATAACCTGTATAAAAATTATGAACTTTTGACATACACTTTTTAACACTTCAGGAACAAATTGTAAGAACACCTTATAGCATATAAGTACCAGTAATGTAAGGTAGTGTACTTTATTGTAATCAAATTGATATTTTTTCGTAAACCAAAAGAATCCAGATTTATTGAACGAAATAGAAATAAACATTCTGTAGACGCCACGTCTGCCTAACTAAATCGTTCAGAAACATTCGCCGAACCTTGAGATTTGTCTTTTTATGTCGGGGCAAATTTTTTTAATAACAAAATATAAACAATTTGGCGCCACCCGGGAAATACCACCAGATATAGAAGAACAATTAAGGTTCCCACTCTCGTGTACTGGTAAATCGAGAGATCGCTATGGACATCGTCAGCGTAAACATAAAGTAACGACCACGACGTGTGAGGCGAACACACAAAACATACACATTTAAAGAGTACGCAAAGATCTCGTCGTTACAAATTGGTGCTCCATCGCGTGGCTTTAAGAGAGGCGAACACACAAAACATACAAATTTTCAGAGACGATAAGAGTCGAGTCGTTACAAATTGACGTCCACAACGTGTGGCTCTAAGGAGCCCAAAGATAAAGTCGTTACAAATTGGCTTCCATCGCGGGGCTTAAGCAAGGCGGACGTCATTCCTCTCATTACAATATATATATTAGGGTGGATCGAAAAAAATTTTTTTTAGATATTGGTAATGCCTCAAACGGGAAAAGTTGCCCACCAGTGACACTAGTGTACTTAATTTTTTCAGATTTTCTGGTGATGTCTTCCGGTGCCGCAAACGGTCTGAAGTTTCAATAAAGTCAACATAGGCAACACGCAACCAACAGTCTACAAGTACGCAATTCCAGTGAGCACAGCGGTTAAAAGTAGAATATTTTTCTAGTCTTAGGTTCTTAGAACCCATTTACTTTGTTTTGACACCCTTTATATGTGAAGTTCTTTGTTTATTTTGGCCCCAAAAACGGTCATAAACACCTGGAACTTGCGACAGGTGCGTAAACGACATACAGCAACAGCAGTCATTGTTGCGCGCATCTGCGCAAAACACAACAGTGTCTGTCTGTTAGTGGGCGAGTCCATTTTGGAAGAGTACGGTAGCTCACAAGAGGAGTTGGGTAGGTTGGAGGGGCGGACCTTTGTTTCAGTGCATAATCGTAGTCGTTGTGATCAACACGTTGATGAAACGGGCGTTTTTGGAGGTTATGTCATCTTGATGAGTGCAAGCAAAGTTTGTTGACAGTATATTAGTAGTGAGTGTTTACTGATTCTGATTATATTCTTTCAGTTACGTGTAATCTAACCGTAGTGTGCTATTTGCGAACAAAATGCCCCATGAGTGAACGTTAGAGGCAGGTGCCGAATAAGTTTTTAATTTGGTCTTGATATAAGTGTGACAGTTCTGCTGGCTGTTTCAACTCACATTCGCTATTCATTATGGGCCGGAAAAACATTCCTGCGAGGATTTCTCGCCTGAGTGTAAATAGTGACTTGTTTGGTGCGTCTAGTGATTTGAAGGAGACTCAGTTGCCGATGTGTGGTGATGTTATGCGTTTCGTGATTTGGTGAAATTAAATTTGTCTGCTGAAAACAAAGGGCGCGACATGCCTTTAGGTGAGGTTTTGCCAACAGTTGCGGACAGAGTGACGGTTATTTGGAAAAAAGCATCTATTCCCGTTATCCCAAAGAAATCTGTGATCTCAAAACTCTTAAGGTATTGTAGAAAATGCCGCGGGTTGGCGAAGTCATCCAAACGGAATAAGGATTTTTCTAAAGAGGCGTTTGACCGCCTGTTCAATATATGTTCTTGCCGATGTAAAGATCTGAGTATTTGCTGTTGCAATAGAAATTTGCGAGTTCCGGCGAGGGAAATCGTCTTCCTCCACGACCAAAGAACAGAGCGAAAAATGATGATAGGTGGGTTGGCTATCAAAGTCACACAAGATCTGCAAGCAGCTGAGCAGAGGCGGAAGGTAAGGGAAGAAAGGTGGAATTCGGCACCAACTGCGTCAACAAGTAGTGCAGGAGAGAGCAGTCAAGTTTCGACTGTACCTCAAATAGATTTTGAGCGGACAGCTACCACCAAATGATCGACTGGTTTACTATCAGGGTCACAGAACCGCCATTAACTAAAGCACTGTCACCAGTAGACATTGAAGAGAACATAAGAAGTGCAGCAATGACAGAAGCGTCCATAGTGCAATTTCCATGCCACACTCAGACCGTTGAAAGAACGGTCCGAGAAGTCACAGAGGCCTCTGCATCAGTATGTGGAATGAAGCAAAGAGATGGTTTTATTCGCACGAGATTACTCTCAAGAAAGAACATGCCAGTGTTCAACACAAAGCAGGCCTACGTCCTCTACATCAAGGATTCTAAATAAAATCCTTCGGGTGGGTGGAACTCTACGTGCAGTCACCTCCTCGTGGTGAATTCTGGGTTATTTTGTCCAGTTTTAAAGCCAAAATAAGTGAAGAACTGCACATATAAGGGGTGTCAAAACAAAGTAATTGTATTCTAAGAACCTAAGACTAGAAAAATATTCTACTTTTAACCGTTGTGCTTACAGGAATTGCGTACTTGTAGACGGTTGGTTGCGTGTTGCCTATGTTGACTTTATTGAAACTTCAGACCGTTTGCGGCAGCGGAAGACATCACCAGAAAAATCTGAAAAAATTAAGTAAACTAGTGTCACTGGTGGGCAACTTTTCCCGTGTGAGCCATTACCAATATCTAAAAAAAAATTGTTTTCGCGCCACCCTAATATATATACAGGGTGTCCCGGGAGGAGAGGGAAATAATTTGAGAAATGGTTCTATAGTGTAAAAGAAGAAAAAAGTTCATATAAACATATGTCCGGAAACACTTTGTAAGCGAGTTATGGCTAGTGAAAGATTTCGCCCGGGTTTCGGTTCCCCCGGGTAAATGAAGATTTTGTGAAATTCTGGGAAGGGGCGAATTCTGTTATTTCTTATGGTTTTTGACCTGAAAAATCGAATAAAACAGGTTGCAGAACTGTATCTCCCATAAGTTTCATGATATCCGACGTAAAACAGAAAAATCTTTGCCCAAAAACAAATTTTGGAAAATTGGAGACAATTGGAATTTTTTGTTGATTTTTATTGACTTTATTTACACCATTTTTCTCAGAATTAAATTCTTTACAAGTTTTGTTTTTAACTTTTATGCATTTATTAGTCATTTAACAAAGTTCTTGTACTTCTAACCTAAAAAACATTATTAAAAAAACGTGTTTTTAGCTTGTAACAATCAGAACGAATTAAACCAAAATCAACAACTTCTGCAATTCAGTTGCCTTAACAACCACGTTTTCTATATATCCTTGAGCCGGCATTATAGAATATTACTACTCCTTTCCAATAAAATACTCCATGCTTGTATTAATATTAAATCACCTAAAATTCTCCCCTAACCTTCCTTACTAAACAGTAAATGTTTTACCACAGTTTCGTTGGACTGGGTTTACTAAAAATGTATTAATTTCCTTTCACTAATATGGAATTTAGGCCTATAGATTCACTTACAACCATTATAACATTATTTGTTTTTTTTTTAACTTAATTTTCTTTTTACCTGACCTACTGTACAATTAATTATTGGTTACATAGTTAATTACATGAAATTTAATTTACTGGTGATTATTTTTTTTATATTAATTAACTGGTTCTGGAACCCTTTATTAATTTATGATATAATTGTCAGAACTACTTGTTAGACTTGAAACACTGGTCACACTCCTGATCCAGTTTATAAACATTAATTAAAACAACAGTATTTTTCAACTTTATACCATACTGAAAACTTAGTACAGTGCCTAACATTGGTAACTATACTGGGTTGTATAAAGACAAATCTAATATAAATATAAACATAATTATTGATGAAGTATTATTATCAAACAACATCATTTCATTTTTAGTATATTCAACATACAACATAAATACTCTGTAGACCTTAACATGTCACAGTACAAAACAAACATTTCATTGCATTCAATCATTCATTGGTCTGGCTCTTTTACATTTAATATTAGTCATTGCCTCCTTTTTACTTGAGGTACTTCTCAAGCACATGACCTACTGAACAACCTTAAATCAGGGTATGGTCCTTGACCATATTTCAATCAATTTTTTATGTAACGTTGGGGAACCTCAACTATGTTACGTTACATAACACCCCCCCTTCGAAATAAGTTTATTTTGGTATAAACAAAGTTTAGCAAGAAATAAACGCATAACTTGTATCTGGCCAATTGGTTTCCTACTTATAGTACTTTTATATTTCAGAATTATCCGTTATATTATTATCATTTCTTCGTTCCTCCTTAAAATCAATTATTTCCCAAGTTTAAATCTTATTTCTATAATCATTCTTGTGACATTCTTTATTAATTATACATTTTGGATCTGGTTTTATTTAATTCTCTATATTTATTTGTAAGTTTTCCCTCTAATATTTAATTTTCCTAAACCTCCCTAACATTATAACTGGAATCGAATCGGTGGTGCTCTATCGGCTAACCAATTACCGTCGTCCGTTACATACTTTCTGGGATCAGAGGAACATCATCTCTGCCCAATTAAATGATTGCTGGAATATTCTACAGTCAATCTTCATTAATAAACCTCGTAAGGTAGTCATCATGTGACCTTCAAGAAAATAATAAATAATAATCATATTCTAGGGATTATTCACTGTACTTTAACTCAGATCATATTATTTCTTCATATTAATTCTTCCTTCTATTATACACTTTTCCTCTCCAATACTTGGCTATTTTATTGACATTTATTAATTGGTTTTTTACGGATAATTCTTAACCATTTGTTTTTTTTTTTTTTTTTTTTTTTCTTGTGATCCTTTTGACGGTTCCATTTTGGCTTCTTCATTCTCTTATCTTCATTGGGTCATATTCCTTTATGATCAATACAGCTGGTTATGAGATTTTGGTTTTACTATACATTGCATCATGTAGTTATATTCTTCTGGAACAATCATTATTATTCCTTTTACATTCTAAATTACATTTCTCACTATTATATTACATCAGATAAACTCATTTCGTCTTTTGGTTTTGATGATTTTTATTAGTTTGAATCAGTGTTATATATTTTTTTTTCTTTCATATTAGTTTAAAGCAATTTCTTCTAAATTGTATAGTAAGGTGTTCTTACTTATTTTTCGAATTTGGTTGTTTTTTTTATCTTCAAAATTCTCTTTCTTATATACCTCATAAATCGTTTTCTTAGATACTTGTTTGTAAGTTGAGCTTACTTCATAATTTGAATTTTGGGGTATTTATCCTCTTTATTTTAAATTATACTGTTTCTGAATAATTATAGAGTAAGTTGTTCTTACTGTTTCTTTAGAATTGTGGGTTTTTTATTTACAATGGGTTGCTTGGTCCTGTATCCATAAAATCCGTCCCCTTTCTTTTATTTTCTGTTTAGAATCTGTTTTTAACCGTGGTCCATTATTTCCTCTGTACTGATTGTCCGGATTCCTCTAGTGTATAGAGTTATTTCTGTCCTGGTGACATATCTCATTCTTGTGCAGTTCTTGCCTCTTGTCACTATAAAATTGTCATTTATAGTCAAGCTCATCATCGTCCTTTGAACTGATTCTTCTGTACTGTCTCTTAATGGTTCCGATGGTTCATACATAAATTCCATAAGTCCTCCATGTTCCTTAGTTAGTTTTGGCCTTTTTGGTCCTTCTAGTCCATCTGGGAATTCAAGTGTGGTTCGTTTAAAGTTTCTCACTTGCCTTACTTCTCTGTTTTCCGTAATTGGTCTATTATGTAGCTGAACCAATCCCCTTTTAATCATTTCCAATTCTTCCCGTGTATTTATTAATTTCCTTTTACACATTTGTCTTATTCTCACTATCTTCATTTCATCATGAACCCGTTCTATTCTTCCGGTTCTATCAATTGGTATCTTGTCAAATTTTTCTTGGGTCTTCGCTTGTAGTTTTCCTATTTGAGTAATTTTGGTCTCTACTTCCACTCTGAGTTGCATGATAGGTTCATCTGTCTTTTCCAGATCCACCTTAATTTCATTTATTTGCTGTCTTACCTCCACTTCATAGCTATCAACTCCTTTGCTCCGTGTTTCATTGACAATTATAATACTTCCATTGATGACTTCCCTCAATACTAGGCCTTGTTCATTGATGATTTGCCGCAACTCCTTATTATGGTTTTCAATTTTCTCATCCATTCGTTTGGTATTCTCCAGAATCTGCCTCAAACTCTCATCATTCCTGTCAAACCTTTTATTCATTTGCTTGATTAAATTTTCGCTCAAAATTTCGTTTTGTTTTCTTGAGTTTTCATTAATACTGTCTATTTTATTTTCCAGCTTTTCTGAATTTTCATTTATACTGTGTATCTTTTCATTGATTTGTCTAAAATCGGCCTTCAATCGTTCATTATTTTCATTTATGGTTTGCCTTAAAAGTTCACTAGTACTTTCCTTAATACTGTCTATTTTCTCATTAGTTTGTCTATTATCTTCTTGGATCTTGTTATTCCCTTCCATTATAATTCTTAACATCTCCTGTATACTTATATCTTCTTTTTGGTTGGGTTTATCTGGTTGATCCCCTTGGGCATCTTCTTCCACTATTTCCGTTTCCGTATCCATAACTATTTCGGTTTCTTCTGTATCACCTGTCTGTTGGTCCATTTCACTGTCCGTGACTAATTCTATTTCTTGTTCCTGTCCACCTTCTTCCTTCTCCTTCTCTTCTGCCCTCTTCTTCGATCTGCCTCTGGTATTATGCATTCCTGTGCCTCTAATGGTTGCCTGCTCAAGTTAAGTAACAGTTAATATGATTTTTACTTAACTAAAGCCCACTCGTTGAGCACCAATTTGTAAAGAAATAACTAAGTACCTCTCCTTATAGCCCCACTGTTGGGCTGGCCAATTTGTTATATTACTAATAAGATCACCTATGAGGACGTTCGAAAACCCCACTGTTGTATACTAATTTAGTAAAGAACTACTTGTTAATTATGTGAGGACGTATGTTATATTATATGCTGTACGCTGGAAACGTCAAATTGTAAAGAAATCTTGTCTATGGGTGTAATTATTTATAAGAGACTCCTGTGTAACAAACGCCAAGTAATACATTGCAGGTGGCAATTCGTAACAATTAAAATGTTGTTACCTGGTTTAATTAATATGTTATTAATTAATATATCTTTCGGTTGTGACCGGTGAAACCCTCACAACATGGATTATTAAGCCAACAAAATTATAATTATGTTCCTGAATTTATAATTGCATTATTCTATAGACTCAACTTAGTTTTCAGTGGTTGTGTAATATCAGCAATATGTATGGAGTATTAACTGAATGTAAGGGGTATTTGTGTCAACCCTAGTCCCTCGATGGTAGAAAATTTCATTCAAAATTAGTATTAAACACCAGTTAGTTCAGCAATCTCCCGTCCCACCAGCTGCAAACTTTAAGCGCTGTTACTAGAAATAAGCGTACTTATAGGTTAGTTATTCGGGGTGTTTGTATCAATCTGTTTATAAATTATTCCACCCACTACATATAGTATTTACTCTGCAATAACTTAAACGTTATCTCATACAATAAATGTACTTTATTGACTTTCTCTATTAATTAACAGTTTACGTTGTCTCAAAAAACAATAATATGATTCAATCGATCATTCAGACATATATCGATTATTAATTACTCAAATTTTAAAAGAAAACATATACACTTGAAAATAATAACAAATAATTCTTATCCCAGGGTTCGTATGGTTCTTGGAATCATTAGTAAGGCCAGGTAAAATGCATAATTAAGGTTGTTCAATTTACAAAATAAAATTATTTACTTAAAAATACAGTGAAATGAAAATAAGTTGTTTTTTTACCAAAACCGACGAAAATTTTGTCTGGCGGTGAACGTTTGTCAACAGTGGCCAAAATGCGGCTTATCTCGTCTTCATCCAGTGAAACTGCTCTGATTTTCAATAAAATTGATGGTGGTGTGTACTGGTAAACCCTCAGAAAATCTTCTGGCTTCTATTCTTCTTTTACGATCTTCACAATTCTTGGTCCCCGTGAACTGGAATTAGGATCTCAGCTTCTGCTGCCAATGAAGGTTATTTCGTCAAACCGAGTCTTCTGTATTTCCAATAATTCCGTTAATTCAGGCTTTAATTCTTTACTGGTCTTCGATTTATAGCATGAATTGGTTTAATACCAAATTCAGCGGAATTATTTAGTGAATGAGGTGAGAGGCTTTCAATTCTTTTTTACTGTATTCATTGACAATTTAGAAGGTTATTTAATTTGTTTATTCATTAGCATTAAAGTATAATTGTTTTACAACAATGGCTTTTCAATTTGGATACATATTTCATTTAGATTTATTCATCTTTTTTAAATATATCGGTCCATCTCAACCTAATAGCTTGTAACAATCAGAACGAATTAAACCAAAATCAACAACTTCTGCAATTCAGTTGCCTTAACAACCACGTTTTCTATATATCCTTGAGCCGGCATTATAGAATATTACTACTCCTTTCCAATAAAATACTCCATGCTTGTATTAATATTAAATCACCTAAAATTCTCCCCTAACCTTCCTTACTAAACAGTAAATGTTTTACCAGAGTTTCGTTGGACTGGGTTTACTAAAAAGGTATTAATTTCCTTTCACTAATATGGAATTTAGGCCTATAGATTCACTTACAACCATTATAACATTATTTGTTTTTTTTTTTAACTTAATTTTCTTTTTACCTGACCTACTGTACAATTAATTATTGGTTACATAGTTAATTACATGAAATTTAATTTACTGGTGATTATTTTTTTATATTAATTAACTGGTTCTGGAACCCTTTATTAATTTATGATATAATTGTCGGAACTACTTGTTAGACTTGAAACACTGGTCACACTCCTGATCCAGTTTATAAACATTAATTAAAACAACAGTATTTTTCAACTTTATACCATACTGAAAACTTAGTACAGTGCCTAACATTGGTAACTATACTGGGTTGTATAAAGACAAATCTAATATAAATATAAACATAATTATTGATGAAGTATTATTATCAAACAACATCATTTCATTTTTAGTATATTCAACATACAACATAAATACTCTGTAGACCTTAACATGTCACAGTACAAAACAAACATTTCATTGCATTCAATCATTCATTGTTCTGGCTCTTTTACATTTAATATTAGTCATTGCCTCCTTTTTACTTGAGGTACTTCTCAAGCACATGACCTACTGAACAACCTTAAATCAGGGTATGGTCCTTGACCATATTTCAATCAATTTTTTATGTAACGTTGGGGAACCTCAACTATGTTACGTTACAATATATATATATATATATATATATATATATATATATATATATTGTAACGTATCAAAACCAAGGTCCCTTACGTTACATAAAAAATTATAATAAAAAACACTAGTTATTCATTGTAACGAAGGTCAGGTAAGTGTAAACCCTTATTGAGTAAAAAAATAAATGATATTAAATAAAATTACAAGGTAGTATAGTCACAGATAATTGTATAGAAATACAAACTATGAAGGGGTCAGTGCAAAGACTGAGTGATAAGTACAGTTTTAAATAATATGAAAAATAGTATAAACAGTTTATTCAATGCTCGAAAATGATTACATTAAGAGTGTATTAAATAATTGATGTTAAGTTAATTTATAAAAATGAACATGTCATCATGGCATTTATGTTGGAGTTTTGTATGTAGGAGGTGTTAAGCAATTGCATTAAGAGTGTATTAAATAATTGATGTTAAGTTAGTTTATGGTAATGAACATGTCACCATAGAATTTATGTTAATATTTATATAGAGTAAATATTTTATACTCTCAGTGAATAGATAATGGTTGTGTTGTTAGATTATAATTGTAAACTTGGCCAAGAAGGCAATAATTGGTGATAAAATACCAAAGGGTTTTATTGTAACTATGTTGGGGACATATGAAGGATTCTATACTAAAAAAGAAAACTATGTAATAATAAATTAAAAATTAAAAAATTAAAATCAGAATGGAGTGAAAAATTTAATTATTGGCCCTAAGCCAGTGACACATTGTACAGGAAGCCATGCCAGAAAAGTTAGGTAATTAAAAAATGTAAAGACACTAAATGTTATATAATGAATTAGAAGAAAGTAATAGTAGTTATTAATAGCAGATAAGTGCCATGAATTACAATAAAATCATAATATATGTAATAATGTAATAGAAAAATAGGCCCAAAATTAGTATTTTGTAATGAGAAGATAGTACTTGTTAGAATGATAAGATTAAGAGGAAAAAGGTAGCAAAATGTATGTAATTTTATAACAAAGAATATGTGAGAATTTAATATGATATAATGTGACTTTAGGAAAGGAGTATTTTATTAAGTAAGTGCAAGAACATTTTTTAATTATGGCTCCAGGATTACAAATATTAACCAATAGCAGAACAAAGATTGGTTGTCAAGGACGACATAAAGGCAAGAAATTTTGTTTATTCGATTGTTATCTGTGAAAGAGTATAGTTCAGCTTATGAATAAAATTAAAGAAAGAAAAAATCTAAAGGAATAAATTTCCCAGTTAACCCAAGTAACATGATTCATAATGAAAGTATTAAATAATAAATAAATGAAGAAAACAAATGACTCAAAGAAATTAATGTAATCAAGTACAGTAAAAGACAAAAAAAAAAAAAAATTAAAATTGAATGCTGAAACTCACTTTCTTACAATCAAGTGAAGAAAACTATTGCTACACAAAATCCATTGGAACCTGTAACCACAAGAAACTTCAACATTAGCGAAGATTAAGAATTGGAAATTCTACTCCATCCAGGGACAAAAACACCAAACTTTTATTTTCGGAACTGGAGACTGGAAATGATTCAGACATCTGTAGACTAGTTAACCAACCATCACGAAATTATCGGTGCGCTGCCATTACGAGTGAACTTCGTCATCAGACGGCCCCAAAGCAGAACAACGGGCGACAGTGCGACATTGTCGCAGAAAGGAAACGAGGCCTGCAGAAAGATCGTCCACCGCGTTAACGAAAAACGCGTAAAAAATTTGCTGCAGTAAAATTTCTAAAAAAAATAAATTGTTGCATAAAAACAGATACGAATAAACGAATCAATTCAATAACAAAATCTATGTTTGTGACTCAATAATATACCGATAAATTTCAGATGAGAGGCCGAGCGATAAAGGTTACATGTAATCTATTGAAGTGAGAGCGCCGACTGCAGCCGGAAGACTGAGTCACTCGGCCGCGCTCCGGCGTAGTAATTCACAATCCGGATACTGTAGTTGTGTATTTCTGGACTGATTTTCTATATCAACCTAAAATCAATATCAATATATTTAAATGTAATTTACAAATTTATTCAAATAAATCCTGATAGACCGTATATTTCTGAAAACCTAAATCTAAAACTATCTCAATTTTTGTCTCCTGAAATTTTAAGGATTATTATTTTAATACTTATATAGAATGGAGAGAGCCGTTGCATCAAACAATTTTAACTACTTTACTACTGAAATGCTTGCAGAAAGTATTTGGTTTTCTTAAAATCCATTGCAGAAAGATGAAAAACATTCTGCTTTTAGGTCAGACGGTAAAACCAACTTACGTTTAAAGATATTAGTTAATAAGATTTTATATTTAAGTTTGTAATACCTTGTACTTTTATTTTGCATTTTCTGACCTTTCTAATAGTCACAAGAACCTTTCGAACCCTGAGATTAAGAAAAAATAATAATATAATTAAAATTTAATATCTGAAAATCGAATTCTGTAACCTAGTCGATCCATTTAAGTGTGGTCGATCTGTTGGAACCAAGCGAAAAGAGAACATCTGTTAAAAAAATATAAAAATAAAGAATCCTTCCTGAAAATGATGACTTATTATTATTTGCTGACTATTTAGTGCGTTTTAAATAATTTGTAGTTTACAGACAGAGAAACGAGAAATATACGGCGATTGGAACAACTTAACCTCAAATAACTGGCTGACGATAAACCACAGCACAAGCCCTCGTCCAGCAGTCGAACTGCAAGAGAAGAGAAAAACAGTTCACGGCTTATACTCCCCTCTCTTAACGTTGTGTACAGACTAGGCCTTAATAGTAACGATATAACCACCAAATATACTAAACTAATATTGTATGCTACTTGTTCAGGGCGGATTTACTTATTATAATATATTATAGTTAAGAACACATCATATCTCTCAATATTTGATTAGATTACAAATTGACACCAACAACGTGTGGCATAATTAACTACAAAATAGGATTGGTAACAAAGTGGCGTTTCCAACGTGGAGCTTATTTAAACATTCATCAAGTAATTTATTATTTGTAACAATATATATATATATATATATATATTTATTCAGTCACTTTCTACTACAGTTCGTTTCTTGATATATATATATATATATAAAATATTTAAAATTTATATTTATTTTACCTCAATACCTCAATAATACTTCACCAGACGCAAGATCACGAAGGCTGAGGATGAGAACACAGGAGTTCTTGAAACATGTTCCAAATAAGGGAAAAATAACATCTTGAGGTAAAATAAATATAAATTTTAAATATTTTGTATTAAAGGTGAATGTAAGTTCTACTTTATATACATCTATAACTTTCCAACAATCATGCGTCAGAAAAATCACGGAAACGCAAATAGCACGAATGTAGACGAGAGCACTGTAAGTACACCACAAAGTGGTGGGGGGAAGTGTCACAGCTGGACTGTGTTTCGCATCTTGCCTACATAAGAGAGCGCAATCCAGTGGTATTTATATATCTATGGGTATGTAATGTTCATTATCACTCATTCATATGTAATTCATTCACTTCTTTCAATCACTGACCCAATTGCCGCACTACTTATAACCAACTTTTTGGCTCAGACTGCCATTGAGAGACTTAAATAAGTTACTGGATTCCGGAAATGTTAAGTGCTGTTCATTATTAAGTTACTGGAATCTGGAACTGTTAAGTGCTGTCCATTATTGTAATCCTTTTTAGCATAGGCCTACATGTTATCGCCTTTGGGTGCTGAGTCACTGTACCTTTAGCGTGTGCTCTGTTTGATGGTTGTAAGGTGACTAAAACTTTATTTTAAATCATATTTTCTGCTGACAGTATTTCACTCAACTGTTCACATTTTTGTACCGAGCCACGGGCATCTCGCTGCTACTGCCGTTTGTGCTGTTTGGTGTTCAACTTGTGACTGTCTATGCTGCCTATTAGCATCCCATACCTTGGAACTCCCATTCTGCTGTTTTTTCCCGGTTATTCCATGATAAACGTAGCAGCTGCAACTCCTTTTTGTCTGGTGTAAGACCCCTAAGCATGCAGAAATATGTTTTGCGAATGTACACCTGTCAAAAACTACACACTTCCTGGGCCAAAGTCACGCACAAAAAACTATGCAGTCCGATGTTCTATTTCATATACGAAAATCTGTCTTTTTTTATGTTGAGTAAAGTGCCCATTATATTGTTTGTTGAATTGTTTGTAAACACATACTGTTTAGAAAAAATTGGCGTGGCTCTTTGCAACTACCCCACACTGAATCAGGTGGCATTGTAAAGGTTAATCTCTCTTTGCTTGACATATAAGACATTGAGAATATTCAGAACAATGAAACTGACAAGTGCAGAAATTCAAAACCAGTATATTTAATCTGTTCAACTCCAGAAAGTAATATTAACAGGAGCAAAAATAAAAATATAACTGAAATCCTCTGTCAGCAAGAGTAGGGAGAATAATTTTCATGTCAGCATCCACACATGTGGAAATCTTGATTACACTTTTGGTATGCAAACCAAAACCCTACCCTGTATACCCTGTCGGCATGTCTTTTCGGTAAATATTGCTGTCTGACACTTTTATAAATACCTTTGTCTTTTTTACACTCCTCTCAAAACTGTGTATGTTTACTGGCCGCGCTATTACCTTTCTTCCGTTGCACAAAGATAAATAGGACTGAGCAACTTCTGTAAACAAAATTGTTGCTGTTGTGGCAAAAACCAATCCCATTTCAGTTACAGTACCCAATATATGTACTCCATATTTATAATATATTAATATATGAATAAGGAATTTATAATTTGTTTCATAAGGAATTCGTATTGTTTTTTATAAAATTATCCTTATTTTCTTAAGAAATTCAATTCGTTTTCACGTTTATACATACTACTATTTTTATGCTACTTGCACACGTAACGTCTTATACTCTAGTGCTGAATTTTTTAATTAATTATATTATTAATGACAGCAGTGCAGGAAATAAAAATAGAATATTTTTCGGAGTCACGAATAGTGCGGTGTTTCTTTAATAATTAAACGGGGAAAGATTAAGACAGGATGCGTACAAAACTTCATTCAAACATACTATAGCTGACGCTTCGCATTGAATGTTATGTATAAGTTATGGAAATTAATTGTTAATGAATTATTAACAATGTATTAATTGTGATGTAATTATTATTAACAATGTATTCTAATGTATGTATTTGAAACTTTCTCACTGTAAAATGTTACGTAAAAAAAATACAGTAAAACGCAAGTTAACCAGCGAAAATATCTTACATTACACTATCTTACAAAATCAGAACAACTGTGTGATTCTCGTAAGGTTTTAACTTGTTTTTTATTTTACTTAATATTAAATTTTATCATAAAATGTCTGCTGTAGGCATCTATGAACCTTCAAAATGTGTCGTTTTTTCAGTCTTCTATTGTCATTGATTTTAGAATTTTCAACAGTTTAAAGTACAAAAAAATATTTTAATTGTGATTTTAATGGCAGCCTCATTGACAAGAACAAATTAAATATTTAATGTAAAAATCACTTTGTTATATTCTTTACATTAAGTAGGCCTACTTACTAGGTAGCATTTTTCGGAAGAAAGGGAAACTGTTGCTTAGTGGCAACGCTGTAAGAGGCCTTGACGGTACTACTTCCATTCAGTTAACTATAGTAATTAATGAGAGTTAATCCTACTGGAATGTAACTGATTCACTTTCACCTACCTCTTATTCCTGTGTCTCCGTTGAAAGTAGAAGTTACTTTATCAAATCCACAGGTGCTTACAATTTTTACTAATGAAATTGTATAAATGTGTATTTTTATATTTATTGTATTTAATATTAGCAAGTGTATTATACAATGTACATAATATATTGTGTACATATATGAAGTATATATAAACAAGAGTTTGATTGTACTCATCTTTTATTGTGAAGTTAACATGGATTTATTACAAAAAGAGTATGTTTATAAGTAATTAATGTTATGTGTATGATTTCAGGTTCTTGAATCATATTTCAGAATTAACTCATAGTGCACAAAATAATGAGTTGTGGATATTTTTGGATGCTGTTTACCAAAGCAAAGTGCCAGATCCTGGTTGTTCATTCAAAATAACAATTAATAACGGACGAAGTGTACGTTAGCTTTACAACTAACTGCTGATAGTTTGTTTAAACTCTAATTGTAAAACAAGATTATTTATCTAAATTTATGTTGGAAATTTTTTTGTACAATTGCTTTGAGAGTAGTATTTGCTGATAATGTTGCTTGACATGTTTTGTTATAATTCTTGACATATTGTGTACTAATTCGATAATTTAGTCCAGTACAATTAGATGAAAAAGAAGCCAAACTTTGGTATTTGTCTCTTACTTCTGTGGATATAAATGAAAATTCTTGCATTGTCTTACAAAAATTATTAATAACAAAATTTATGTCAAAAAGTGTTGCAAATAAAAATTTTGTTCAAAAATGTTTTATAAAAATTTACTTTATTATTTAAAAATTATATAACTTACAAAATTAAAGTAAAAACTTCTTAAGAAATTCATACAAAGGGCTTAGGGGTCATGAATTAAAATCTAATGTGAAAAACAAAATTCAAGGTGACAGATATAACTTTCCCTGACTTAACCTTAAAAGTTAGTAATTTCTTGTAAATGACCTATTTAAAAAATGAAAAATGGTTGCTAAAGATGTGCATAAAAACAAATCCTGTATGGTGGACAGTATACGTCTAACTTTTACTCCAAATCACCACAAACCATGCATTGTGGTAAGAAAATATACAGTGATAACATGATCATATTGTAGATAAGGAAAAAAAGATTATTAAAACATTTTCTTGGTTTAAAAAAAATTTTATTTTAGAATGTATAAAAAGGCTATTGCTGGATAAGAATAGTGATTTGGCCCAAAGAATCATTTGGAAAATTTGTGTGATCATTATGTCAGTATGATTGAAAAAAAAAGGTTTGACACTATTTTTCCACCACCTCCACTCCTTGTTAGGGAAAACCGCCCCTAAGACCCCACTTATCATTTGTATTTTTTTGTTCATAAACCATAAAGCGAATTTTTCTATAAAAAATCAAGAGTATAGGGTAAGTGAAGTTCTTTCAACCCAATTTTTTTCAACCCCCCTTTCGCATCTAAACATTTTTGTTTATATTCACCAATTTTTTTACAAAAACTAAGACAGAGGCGGACGTAAAATTTTAATCACAAATTGTTTTTGATTCAGGAAATGTACCCAATTTTTTTCAGCCTTTTAAAAGTGGTGGAAGGGACTCAAAAGTCGAAAAAACCGTTGTTTCCCTATTTGTAAGCCTTTTTGTCAATATATGATACATATATGATACATTTTTCTGTGAAAAAGTTTATTTTTATATCTTGGTTACTTTATTTAATCTATATTAGGCATTATCTACACATAAAATCTAATGAATTTTATATAATTACGTATTTTATATACTATTTTACTACGTATAAATTTGCTTGAAAAAACACATAACGTATCCAACTTTTTAATTGACAACATTTATAAAAATAAATATTAAATAAACTTTGGTTTTTCTAATCTGATGATTCATAATGTTATGTAATAACAAAACAATATTTTAAATTCTAATTTTCATTATTTTTATACACAAAACTTGTAAGTTGATTTATTTGACAAAAAATTATGTTGTGCAGAATGTCTTCAGGAATACTGTGAAACTGTAAAGAAAAAGTGTAGACTATGCTTCTTCATCGTCATCTTCACTGTCGCTTAAAACGGGTATAATTTCTTCATTTTCGTTATGGTCAAAGATATGTGTTAATAATGCCGCTGGCCGTATAATATTTGACATATCTTGCATATGAAAGATAATAAATAATAACTGCTATATGACAACAACATCCCACTGTCCTTAAACCATTTGCACAATAACGTGTGTGTCGCTTTATACCATCAATGCAGTTTAAGTCTGGTTCATACTCTATGTAACATTTATAAGTTTTTTTATTTTTGTGATGCCATTTGACATCAAATCTCAATATATTCTTAGATATTTAAGGTAACTGCCTGTGATTTCATCTTGATCATTTATAATTTCAGCTAAGTAGCAAAGTGCTTGTGATAATTGGTAATTTCCAGTAAACAATATCTTAAACTCATTGATTCAAAGGAAAGTTTGTAACAGAATTAGAAGAAACCTGCTGAAAATCTTTTTTTTTTTCTGTTCCACGCTTTTTCTTCTATTTCTACAGCCAATGTATTTTGTATATCAATTTTTGATTTCATTAAACTGACAATACTCTCGTTCAGTCCAATATCAGAATTTAACCGTTTTCCAAAAGTATTATTTAAAAAATACACTATCTTGCATAAGCTTTTAATATTTGGGAGAGTACGATTGTTTATCTCGTTATGTAGGAATTTGTACATGTTCAGCTTCTACGACCCAACGAATTTTTGTGACAAAGCGAGATGAATTAGCTTCTTTAGTTGTTAGCTGAGGTCTCTTTCCCTTCAACGCTTCCCTTTGCCTCAAAATCTTGAACTACATCCCGAAATCCCCGGTCAAGCACAAAAATATCACCTTTTTTCAAAATACTTTTTAAGCCATCAGGTTCTTCCAATATAGATTTTAATATATTAGCGTCATTTTGGTTAGCATATTATGGTCCAGTAACATCCAAAACATGGCCATCAGTTAAAGCAATAGTAAAAGGTTTGTACAGGTGGTTTTTTTTTGCCCTGAGTAACCTTTTCTTTGGTATTCACTATTTTTACTCTTTTGGTGATAGATGTATGTTCCATCACATATAAGAACTAGCTGATCATGAACATCATATAACTTTCTGACTACATCTGAAGTATGCTTGCATATCATATCCTCTCTAGAGCAAGCTGTAATACCAAACTTTTTTGGTAAAACATCTTTTCAAAGGCTGATATAACTGATTTTACACAATTTGAAATCGCCTGATGGTCCTTAACTTCTAAAATTGCATTTATAAAATTATCTGAGCTTACTGTTTTTAGCTTCAATAAAAATATAACAACAACTTGTCAGGAATCTCGATTACAAGATTTTCTTAAACTAGGTAGCATCTGAGTTATCTTATGAACTTTTTCCCAATAATAACCATAAAAATTCTTAATCATTCTTTTGACAAACATAGACTGCCAATCTTATCATGAATTCTGTGGGTAGAAGCTACTGACAATTTATCCAAAAATAACGATAATTCGGTAACTTCTAAATATAGAACAAGTAATAACTTGTGTTAGAATATACGACAAAATTCTTCGCTGAAAACTGTTTGTGATTGGTTCATATCATTTTCATACTAATTTTTCATTCTTAGTGTTCATGTGATATTTACCAGAAAATGTTCATCGGTTGTTTGTGCTTCGTTCTTCGGCCACATGATTAAACAACATAATACCAGCGCATGAAGGGCTCTTGTGTCTCGAAAACTTTGATAATAAAAATGATATTCACAAATATAAAACTGTTAATAATAACTTGTTAAGATAATACAAATGAAAAATAAAGATGTGTATGCTTTAGTGTAACTAAATTATGAATAATAAAAAATTACATACGTAACCAACTACATTTAGGGACTGATTACAACAAATAACCATAGAGATATTGTAGATAGAGTACAAGAGCATTTAGGGACTGGTTAGACTGGTTACAACCAGGGTTGTTTCAGACGGGAGCCAAAATGGCGGCCACACTCGATATCTCGAATTATCGAGTTCTAAAGCTGCATTCAAGTAATATCAGTTACTATAGTCGGCGGCACGTTATTTAAAAAATGCATTTGTAACATAATTATAATGGAGAGAAATTATATTTGAAAAATTACTATACTGCATAGCAATGTAGACACAAACTGGAAAAACCAAAAATTTGCCATATTTTTTATAATTTTCACTGTATTTTCTAATAAATCTTAATACAAAATATGAAAAAATACAAAAAATATGTCAATTTTTGTATTTTTCTAGTCTGCACCTACATTACTATGCAGTATGGTAATTTTTCATATACAGTTTTTCTCCGTGTATAATTATGTCTCAAATGTATTTTTAAAATAACGCGCCGCCAACTCTAGTAACTAATATTACTTGAATTCAGCTTTAGAACTAGATACTTCGAGATGTCGACTGTGGGCACCATTTTGGCTCCCGGCTGAAACAACCCTGGTTACAACAAATAACTGTAGAGATATTGTAGATAGAGAACAAGAGCTCATAGGAACTTTGTAACTGAAATTAAGAGGTCCTGAGAAAGAGGCAGAAAGCAAACTGATATTTTATGTATAGTCACATTTGTCCTGCAAGACATAAAGTTCCCCTTCTACGATGCAATAAGAAAAAGGGATTACCTGTCTGTCTGTATATTTCGACCTTTCAATATCTGCGGTAGCTCTTGTACTCTATATCTGAATAAAAACCAACCCTCACCACATTACATATATTTGACGAAATTTATTATATAAATACTATGCGCGTTTCTACCACATACCTATACATAGAACACCCGTTAAATAATATGCGCTTCATTCATTCCTATGTGCTTACTGGAGATGGCGCACTTGTGTTGCTGCAGACAGCGTGCGTAAAGGAGAGTGGTGGGAAAGGTGCGGAACTGCCCATATTTGGCTCGCTTTCAAAGCCTGTACGGGTAATAAAACTGAGTGGAAATTCTCATATGTTTATTTAATTGATTAAAATATGCAAAATAAGACAGTTGATATCATCTGGTTTTATTTAGATAAGGTTTGGTCTTTCTGTGTGTACGTCTCTGTGTAGGCTCGTGCATGCGCAGTAGAAAAATGCATAAAATATGTAATTATATGAAACTAAATAGATTTTTTTGAACTTTTATTTGTAGAAACATTTTATATAGGTTAAATAAAGTAACCAAGATATAAAAATAAACTTTTTCACAGAAAAATGTATCATATATGTATTTTCTTCTTCTTGTTAGCGAGTTTCCAGCCCCGAAGTGCCGATCTCTCGATGTCTCTTGTAAACTCTATGCGCCAGATCCCAGAGAAGTGGATTGGTGGTTATTTTTGCCAGTGATAACTCCTCTTTTCCATGTTCCTTTACCAATTCTTTAAGTCAGTATCTCTCTTCATACTGTCCAGTACAATTTAATAGGGTATGCTCAATGATGTCCTCCTCTTCATTACACACCTTACACATTGGTGAATTGCTAAGGTGAAATCTATTTAGGTAGCTTTCTGTCACCAAATGCCCAGTTCTTAATCTTGCTCCAAATGTCTGACTTACTCTACTAATATTTCTGTATATACTAAGGTCGTTTGGTATTTTCTGTATTTTGAAGAGTTGATGGCCAGTAGTTTCCTGATTCCAGTTCCTTGTCCATTGGCTTTTAAAAGTTATACTCCTGGAGGTTTTGGTCCAAGTGTAGATGCCATTTTAGCTATTTCATCAGCCGTCTCATTTCCAAATATGTCACAATGACCAGGGATCCATTGAAAGGTGATAATTTTATTTTTCAGTAGTTGAAGTAGATGGAAAATTTCTTTAGCTCTAAAATAATAATCTGTAGGGTTATACTGTATAATTGTTTGTAGTGCTGATTTTGAGTCTGTAAGAATACATATCTTCATATATTCCAAGGATAGACAATGCTGTAGAGCAGCTGATATTGCCAGCAATTCAGTGGCCAAAGAGGATCCGGAGAATGAGGTGATGTAATATTTTTCTCCGGTCTTAGGAACATAGTGAACCATTCAAGCACAGTGAACCATCTGCATAGATGTGTAGGTGGTCATTGTAATTTTCTTCTATTGTACGCAGGGTCACTTTCTTCAAAAATTCTGGTGTCTCAGTCTTTGTAACATCTCCCGGCAGAGAAATGAAAACATTTGGTGGAGTCCATGCCCATGGCGGCGTACAGTTCACAAAAGGTCTTTCTTCAGGAGTTAACTATCCTGTCCTTGGCACATTCTATATACTGTTTGGCTAAAGGATTGCTTATGTTTGTTTCCAGTAGAGACAATATGGTGAGAGGGATGGCTGTTTGGAAAAGTTTGGTTCTTTAAAAATTTGATCCATATTCTTTCATCAATTTTAGTATTGAGTAGGTTCCACATCCAGTTCTATTTCTAGAGCATTTTTTTTAGTAGTAAGGGGACATCCGAGACAGAGACGCAAGCTAGAGTTCTGAATCACATCCAGCTTTTTCTTGTGCGATGGTGCTGCGCCTCCCCAGACCTCGCAAGCATAAATAACTTTTCGCAGTATGTAAGATATATATATATATATATATATATATATATATAGTTGTCTCAACATGACTGTATCTCCTCCCCAACATCTACCTGCCACTGCTTTCAATAAGTTAATTCCCTTCAGGCTTTTATCTGTCACTGTTTCAATGTGTTTTTCCCAAATAAGTTTCTCATCCAGAGTCACTCCCAAAATTTTCGGTTGTGGGTTGTACTTAACATTTTTACCAAACAAGAGAATTTCAGGTTTATATTCTTTAAGAGAGTACTTTGTAGTGAATAAGGTACATTCGGTTTTTTCAGAAGAGATCTTCATACTCCATTTTTGAGCCCAGATTGATATTGATGTGATTGCTTTTTGTATTAATTGAGTAGCCAATTTTGGATCTGCTTCAACTGTCCAGACAGTCAGATCATCAGCGTACATGCTATATTTCACTTCAACTGGCAATAATTTTCCTATATCGTGCATCATTATGTTAAAAAGTGTAGGGCTCAGGACTGAACCCTGTGGAACTCCATTATTGATTTTGATCTCCTCAGATGTTGTATTATTTATCTTTGTTTTTATTGTTCTGTCCTGAAGAAAAGAATCTATGAATCTAAGCATTCTTCCTATAATTCCTATTTTCATTGCTTGTAGTATTAAAGAAGCTGGAGGTATCTTGTCAAAGGCTGCCTCGAAGTCCACCATAACAGCAACTGTAACCTTCTTGTTGTGAAAACCTGCATAGATATCCTCTGTTAACCTGAGGATTGCATTCACAGTACTTTGGCAAGGTCTAAAACCAAATTGGTTCTGATCCAACAAGTTGTTTTTTCTAAATATATGTATCATATAATGACAAAAAGGCTTACAGACAGGGAAAACAACGGTTTTTCGACTTTTGAGTCCCTTCCACCACTTTTAACACTTTGAGTACTGTGGCGTTTGTGCATAGACCATCCCCTATGACCAGCGGTTTTTTAAAAAAAAAGCACTGTTGTATAAACACTCATAAATACTTTATACTATGAAATACTAAAAAAATAATTATACCACACTTTTTTCTAATTTCCTCTTAAAAAAATACTTATAATATTTTAATTATTGATTTTATATATTGCAACTAAAGCCGTTTAAAAATACGTTTTTTTGTACAATTATTTTAACCAAAAAATTCTGTCAAATATTGTTTATCGATTTTGTAACTAATAATATAGTAATTAAAACAAACACGCTCGCTGCTATCAATAACACGCAAAATAAATACGAAATAACCTCAGAAAAACCGCAAACCTCACATAAACAAAAATCGCAACTTCCACCTTGAACACGCAAAATGTAAACAAAGTCATGACACTGCCAACTGTACAAATTATTTTCCTAAAAATTATTTTCTTCAGTCAGTGCTGCAATCTGATGACAGAAACACGAACTAAAATGTCAAATAAAACTTCTGCATTCATTCTGTGGCGTAATAGTACGACGCGAAGCATTTGAAAGCCTAGAAAAGTGAGTGGCGTAATATTACGTCACCTGTCCACTGGTGGCGCAATATTACGCCGTTGGTCCTCAAAGTGTTAAAGGGCTGAAAAAAATTGGGTTGTGTGTGGAATGTTTGCCTTTTACATCTTCCACATTCATTCTTTCTTAATTTCAACTAAAGGATGGGTACTAAAATAGCTTTGACTGTATACTCACTGCAAGCTTGAGTGCCTTATAAACCTTATAAAGATTGTTTTTCAGCAATCACAGGAAGCCCCACTTTTTGTATATGCAAAAAATAATTTCTGACGAATTATGAGGAGCTACTTGCTGATTCGTGGGAACAGGTATTAAATCACCTAAATTTTTCCAGTCCAATTTTTTGGGAACCTTATTGATTTCTTAACCACAAGTGTACTTGAAAGGACATACATCTTTTTAGTGACTTCAGTAGCTGCATTCATTGGAGGGAGAAACATAATTAAACTAGCATAATTCATTCCACATCCATCTTTCACAAAGTATGTATACCTACATAAGTTTAGGTCTCTTGAGACAGCGGTATATACACTATATAGTACCATACAGTGGTATGGTATCCAAACCTACAAAAGCAAGATACAAATCCATGATCATGTCAGTGCTCATTACTTTCTTGAACACTCACAAGGAATTTCTTTCATTATGTATAAGGGATTTATTCATCAGGGACAGAATCAGGTTTTTTGTTATGAGGTTTGTGAGAGACTCATAAATGATCATTTATGTCTGGTCCAGTGGCGAAGTTACATGGAGGCAATTGAGGCAATGCCTACCCTAAAAAATTCTGTAGAATAAAAATTATAAATACGTATGAACTACATAACGTAAAGATTATACATTGTTACCGCGACTGTCGAATTTATTAGGCCGAAACGTGCTTTACTGAGCGACCGCTAGATGGTGACAGGTGAGACTCGGCATAGCTCGTTTAAAGCGAATGAGGCAACCTGAACTTGCCTCAGCGTTTTTTGTATACATCGTATGTAAGCAATGTGCCGGAGTGATAGGAAAGTGAAGGGAGGGGGGATCGTCCCGTGCTGTACACATAGAGCGTTGAGGCATGCCTCACTTCTGTGGTCCAAACTTTCAAGTTAAAGCGCGCTGTGTTGTTTATAAGTGTGTTTATTTTATGCGGTTATTAAAAGTGTCCTTGTTATTAAGCTGAACTAACAGATGATCAAGATTGTTATTTGAATTATTTGTAACATTAAACATATATATAGAAACTAATCAAGTTTAAAAATTTGAAGTTCAATCAGTTGTATTATTGTGTATGACTAATACAAGGATTGTTCAATAGAAACACGTATAGAGCTGTAAAGCATTTTTTATTCAACGATTTTAAAAGAAGTCTCTATTAACATTAAGACATGAGTTCCACTGTTATACCAACCTGTAGATTCCCTGCTAGTAAAATTCTTACGGCTGTTTGTGGAACCATTCGCTTACAGCAAACTCTACCTCAGCATCCGATTTGAACCACCATCCTTTTAGTGATTCCTTAAAAAAAAATTTAAGATAAGATTTTTGCCTACCCATTCATTAACTACTAGCTTCGCCACTGGTCTGGTCAGAGATTGTTGACTCTTGGATGTTTCATCACAGTAATGTACACATTACAACACATTTTCTGGGAAATAATGGCATATCTGAGGTCCTGTAATCCCTGTTCATAGGCATTGTATTTTCTGTTTCCAAAAATTAAAAACCAACGCTGGGGCAATTTTTTTTTTAAGTGTGGAGAACACTAAAGATTGTTTTTATTTAAATTAGTATTAGGGTCAGGTGTGTGTAACATATAATTAATAAAAATATTGCACCATCAAGTTTTAGCTATAAGTGCTGCATTCAAAAGATACTGATAATGTGTTAACAATATGAAAAATGGAGTTAACACACGCACACACACACACACAATTTTATGGCTATCCTCCACTGTATGAACAGCCATAACACAACAAGATTATTGTGTTGTAGATAATATGAATATTTATAGAACATGCTATGTTTTCCATTGCTTCCTCTGTCAACTTGTGTTGTTACTTGTGTTATTTTCTTTGGACAACTAATTATTATCCTAAGTGTTTTTAGTATATGATACATATCTTTTCAACATGAATTTGTTCAGACACTGGTATGACAGAGGTGAGAAAAGTCATAATAATTAATTCCAAAATTTTGTTTTCTATGTTGACTGATTTTGACTTTCTGGTTTGCAGTAACATTATATTCAATTCTTAGAGTCACAATAATTTGCAGCCTAAGTAATTTTTAAGTAATATCTTGGGCTGACATTACATATTAATAAATCAAAAGTTGTTTTTAAGAAAAGTAGTATGTTCGCAACCATTTTGTATGACTGACAGAATCAGTTTTTCTTATATATACTAAATATTTGTACTGGTATGTAGCTAAACTGCATACACATTTTAGTAGTATGTTAAAAATATTAATTAACGTTGTATTCAGCGTTGCATTTTGTATACCTTACATCCTTAAATGCCATGAGACTTGTAGGCCCATTAATACATTTTTGTTTCTTTGGCTCCACACTACAGATTATTTAGTGAGTTTCCTGTTTAACGTTCTTCTCCCATAGAGTAAAAGATATAGAAAACTGTAAGTTTCTAAAGTTTTCTATTTGATATAGAGAATTATAGCAAATTGTAGGTTAACATTAGAGATGGGCCGACTATCCGACTACCGACCATTCGGCTTTGCCAACTATTTTCTATCTGCTCATAAAAGCGTGCGAAAACACTTCGTGCGTTTTCGTTGTATTTGTGTAGCGTTTGGACGCTCCCCTACACGAGGCCTTTTACAAGTTGCTACCAGTCAGTGCACTACTTTGCTTTGTTTACGTACTGTGTAAATTATTTGTCTGCGTGTAGAAAATAAAAACAAAGCTTTTTAATCATAATGTCATGACAAAAGTCACGTATTTGGACATTTATTTATCAGATAGTAGGTGAAGTGAGTAAAGTGAAATGTACTCAATGTCAAGCAGTGATTTCGCATGGTGGTGTTTATACATTCATACAATAACACTAGTATGACCAAACATATTAAATACAAACATAGTGAGTTGATGCCTCAGCTAATTGCTGTGATAAAGAGTTCTTCCACGGATTGATCATCATCTCCATCTCAGTTTTCGTTGTCACAGGCAGTGGTTGCGTCAACTTCTGCTGTTAAATGTCAACTATCTCAACAAACGATACAGGAATCCATAGCTGTGAAGTGGTCAATTGACGATTGAAGATCTAGGAAAATACATATTTCCATTGGTAAGATGATTGCGCTTAACAACCAACCAATGTCTTTAGTCGAAAATACGGGTTTCACTAGTTTGATGAAGAAATTGAAACCAAAGTATAATTTGCCTAGTAGAAAACATTTCCCCACCAATATTATACCCTATATTTACTCGGAGACAAAATCTAAAATAAACAAAGAAATTGTCAGTACTGTCGCAATTTCTGTCACTACAGATTTATGGACAAACACCAACAATTTACAAAGCTTTTTAAGTTTCACTGCTCACTGGTTAAACGACAACTTTCAACTTCAACACGAAGTATTACAAATAAAACATTTTTCCGGTTTACACACGGCTGATAATATAAAACAACATCTAGAAGAAATACCGTACTTACTTTATGGGATATCAATCCAAACAAAATACATGCTATACCGCAAGATAACGGGAGAAATATGGTCAAAGCAATTGATGATTCCAGTTTCCAGGCAGTTCCGTGTTTCATACATATATTGGCAATTGGTGATCAACGATGCTCTCAAAGTTGAAAAAACTGTTACACAAGTTATAAAAATTCAAGATGAATTGTTACTCATTTTAACCATACAGGATCAGTACAAGAGAAACTCCACAACATACAAAAAGAACTAAATTTATCAAAGCATAAACTTATACAAGACCAGGTGGAATTCCATGGTTATCTCGGTTAGCAGAACATAAACGTACAGTCTCTTTGTACATAAATGAGCACAGTGTCAAAATCGATCATCTGCTGACCTACGAATGGAAGCTTCTTGAAAAATGTATCACTTTACTAAAGCCATTTGAAGAAGTGACCAAAACCATTAGCTCTGCCTGTTTGTCAATTTCTGAAGTAATTCCTCACTTAAAGTTCTGTTAAGATACCTTGAAAGTTATATTGATGAAAGTGAGGAAATAATACAATTGAAAACTGAATTGGAAAATGGTTTGAAAAGAATGTTCAACTTAGAAGATAATACAATTTTTATACTCGCAACACTTTTAGATCCAAGGTTCAAACTACAATTTTTTGAAGCAGAAAATGTGCATAAAGTGAAATCAGTTCCTACTAGAAGCACTAAAAAATAACACAAATGAAAGAAATGATTTTGAAAAAGGAAATCCAGATAACGATTTTCTAAACTCTTCAATCTCTGAATCAGAAGTTAGAGTTCACCATAATTTGTGGGAGTGTTACCAAGAAATAGTATCAAATAAGGTTGAGGACAATGAAAAATCTTTTTCAACGTACGAAATTGAGGCTTCCTGTGCATGGCTGGTAATAAACCAAAATGATGATCCATTCATGTGGTGGCAAAAAAATTGTACGAGATACCCTGAGATGGCACATATTGCTAAAGTATACTTGTGTTGTCCAGCCAGCTTAGTATATAGTGAGAGGCTTTTCTCTGTGGCTGGAAACATTTACGAGACAAAAAGAAATTGGCTTCTTCCTGAATGAGCCAAAAATCTGACTTTCTTCATCACAATTTACCTTTAACAAATAAATAAATATAGGTATTAGAATATTTAAACTTAGTTATTACTGACGATGTTATTGTTATTACGCATGTTACACTTTAGTTTAATAACCAATATTATGACATATTCAACTAATCCATAATTATGACAGTAAAAGGGTGAAGAAAGACTAAAATTAAGTGGTTACATGCTTAAATACTTATTGAGACTTAATTAAGTCTTATGATTATTCATATTTATAATTATTAATTCAAACGAAAAATTTATTAACAATGTTGATTTAACATAGAAATTTATGTTTCCGAGTTTACGTTTTTCAAGTTTATATTAATTCCAAGTTTATGTTAACTAAACGCTTACGTTGTTTTATTAAACTTAGGAGTTTTATTTTTTTATTAGTAACATACAATTTTAATTGTAAACAAGAAATGTGACTGTTTAAAATTATCATAATGGTATAAAACACGTATTTTTGTCTATGCCTTGTTATATTAATTTCAAGTTCTAATTTTATTAATGTAATGACATAAAAATTTGAGGCCAACTAATCGGCTTTTTGCTGACTAGTCGCTGACTACAAAAACGGCCAATTAGTTGGCTTACCCAACTGGTCAGTACATCTCTAGTTATCATGAAATCTTAAATCTGCTTGATTGTTGAGCCGTCTTGGTCAGTTTCACAGCCATTGTACATAAATAATCAATCTGGAATGCCATCAACATTAATTCTATTTATAAACAAATTAAATTTTATTTTACTGATAAATGGCTCTAGACTGTTATTTTAATGATTGTGAAATTATTGATTTGGGTAGAGTGCTTGGAAAAACAATATAAATGAATTAAGGTCATTTCTCGTGTCTGTGGTGAAAGGCACTTTTCCTTTTATGTGACTGTTGTGCTTCATTGTGGATCTCTTTTGAATTAACAGTTTTTTGTGTTTTGTAATACAAAATAATGTTATTTTGAATTGAGGACAAGTAAAGTGTTGATTTAGATATTAATGACACCATGTATGAAAAATGATTGTGGTTTAATTTTGTATGGAAGAATACATTAGGGGCTATTCAAGTATTACATAAGAACATTTCCTAATTCACGGTTTTTAAAATACACAATTATTACAATTCCAATGGGTTGGCTTGAACTATGGCAGGCTTTCCTACATCTCTTCTTCATCAGATACTTGACTATTCATTATCTTCCTTTCTATTTTCTGCTTTAAGAATATAATTATCTTGTTAGTGTGTTAAGCAGTTACACAAACTGAGGAGAATACTCATGACTTTTTTTTGTCAATACTGTCTCCATGAATGCTTTTTTTATAGTGAACTGCTAATTTAATAAAAGCATGATAAAAACCACATTCCGGCAGGTATTCTTTGAGAACTTAGCCTCGCTAAAGGAAAAAATAATCATATGGAACTTGTAAAAATTGTGTAGTTACAATGTCTCTGTTTCTTTAGTGCGTGAAGGCACTTAAGAACTTAACCCTAATCACTTACAGTATAGTCATGCACAATTTTCATCAGTTATGTCATAAAGTGGTGTGTGAGTACTTGAAATGTATTGCTTCTTGGTGGTATACAGTACAGTGCATCTTTGTGTACAGTAACCTGTAATAAATATATGGTTTTTTTACAAGACTAACTTTATAGTTTTTACAGTATAACTTTTAAAACATAGTTTTTTAATATTCTAATTTAATTTGCTAAAGAACCATGTTTTACTCATATTGTATTCCTTGTAGCGTTTCATATTATGACTTCTGACTTAATTACTTTATTAAGTCATGTTACTTCACTGTTACTAAAGCTAAATATTACTTAACTTTTAATTTAATACTTGTTATTTATGTGTTTCAGTACTTTGTATGCCAAAGCCCAAGCCAGTTTCAGTTACCAAGCATTCCTGAAAACGTAAGATAAATTTTGATCTATTCAAATTTTATGTTTATAATTTCTGAATAAAAGTATAGGTAGTAGAATTTTGAACTATTATAATACATATATATTGATACATTGAAGACTCAGATACATATAAAGAAAGGAATATCTAGGAAACCAACTAGCAACATACCATAAATACAGGACAAAAAAAAACATACCTCGGAAAGACACACATTATGACCAATTGGAAAAACCTACATATGTTTAGATGTAATTAGAAAACTATTTATTGTCCAAACAGGTTCAGATCAATATAAATCATAACAAAATTTTTAATCACTATGCATTGGAATTGTTTATAAAGCAGAAATGTTCAGTAAATCTGTTTACAACACAACCGATATACAAATTCAACATAGTTGTTACCATTAACACTTGGTACTTATTCATACACAGTTATTTCATAAACATACTGAAAGTACAAACCATATTTCATGTGACCATTTTAAATTGAAATGTAACAATATTTTACTATAATTATAAATCTTTCTGTACTTAATATAATAGTTTATTAGGTTTCTTAATTCTTTCTAAATATATGTTTTAATATTCTTTGTCATGAATATTGGCCAATATTCTGCCCCCTATCCTGCTTGTGATAATACCTTAATATGTATGATAATTTTTTTTTCTAATATTTCAGCGTAACTTGACAGAATACTATAACGCAGTTGATAGCAGCAATATGATGATTATTTTTGCTTCAATGTTATATGAAAGAAGAATCATATTCACATCAAAACGACTGAATAGGTTGAGTGCTTGTGTTCAGTCTGCTAATGCTATAATATACCCAATGAACTGGCAACATATCTTCATTCCAGTATTACCACAGCAGCTTGTTGATTATCTGTTAGCTCCAATGCCATATCTGATTGGAGTACCATACACACTACTTAATGTAAGTTTTATGAATTGAAAAGTATATTTCGTATGATTTCTTTAATACCAAAGATTGCTCAAAATTTTGTTCGTAGTAGAATGATTTGTTTTTAGAACTAAAAATCATACTACAGAAAACAGTACTTTTTTCTATTATACATATGGTATGGGTATTTGTATATAACCTTTATTAATAAAATATACATGTAACTATAATAAAAATAAGAAACAAATTACAGTAGAGCCTCGAAAGTTCAGACCTTAAAACTCTGGAACCTCGAAAATCCGGATCCGACATAAACGGATATGTTTTTTTTACCGAGTCCGGACCGAGTGTAGTTTCAGCACTTGCCGGTATCATAAGTGCAGCATTGTGGTTGGGCACGAGAGGAGTAATGTGTCACACTATCCATCCCCATTCACTCCGCTCAAGGATGGGATGCTTGTCTGTACCTGTCACGTGCTCAGGCAGTCACTTCCGAGTCTTTTGCATGTCGCGTTATTGTGCAGTCTTGCAGATGTTTATATAAACGTACATGTTTACATAAAATGTATATATGTCTATACATTTATTTATTAATTTCAATACACCATAAATATTTGTTTGAGCACAGGTACTTTAGTGTTGTTGTGAATGGCTAGTACAGCTGTTAGTAAAGCTAGTGGAAAGCAAAAACATGTTTTTGACAAATGAAACTAAGTTAGAAATTTTGAAAAAGATTATCTAAAGATAAAAGTGGGACATCTCTTTCTAAAATCTACAATGTGGGGACCCAACCATAAGTGGCATTAAAGCAGAAAAAGATAAACTGGAAAAATACGCTGAAAATGGATTCTGTAGAAGGATCACAAAAACAGAAAAACATTGAGGACGGCCAGTAACACAGCTTTGGAAGATACCATTTATGTATGGTTTACACAGAGAAGAAGCTTGGGTAAACCCATTTAAGGCCGTAAGCTGTGTGAAAAGGCACTAGAATTCAATAAGTCGATGAATGGGTCCACCGATTTAAATGCTAGTGTAGGGTAGTTACATAATTTTTAAAAAACAGCACGGGATCCAAGAAGTCGAAATTCAAGGGGAAAAGTTGTATTCGGACCATGGTGCTGCCCAAACATTAAAACTACAATTTCTTGGTATGGTTGTTAAAAATGGTTTTGGTGGAGACAATTGTACAGTGCTGACGAAACCGGCATAAACCGGCTTTCTCTGCCTAAAAAAATCACTTGCTTCCCACAGTGAAACCTCTGCCCCAGGTTTTAAAGTAAGGAAAGACACAGTGACTGAATTGGTTTGTGCTAATGCAAGTGGTTCTCATGCACTGCAACTGTTAGTGATGAGAAAAAGCGTCGCTTAAAAAATGTTAGGACCCTTCCCATGATGTAATAGTCTCAAAAAATGCATGGATGTCATTTGATATTTTTAAGGACTGGTTTCAAAATGACTTCATTTTAAGTGTGAACAAATTTTGCAAAGAACAAAATAAAATGGGGCAAGTGCTCCTCATTATTGACAATGCCCCAGCACTTGAAGTGTTAAACAGCATTGATTAAATTTTTTGTACAATTTCTTCCTCCAAATGTGACTGCTGTTCTCCAACCTATGGGCCAGGCTGTCATTGAAAAAGTGACGAAAATGTACCAGACACAGCTCTACACCGACGTCTCTTGTTAGCTGAATGTGATGAAGACAGGGTTATCGAGTTTATTAAGGAAATCAACATGAAGGACTGTGTGTACATGTTAATTGATGCTTGGAAACCCCTTACCAAAGAAAACTTAAAGAATGCGTGGAACAAACTGTGGCCAGACAAAGAAATCGATGAAGAGAATTCTGTCGAAAACGAAAATGACGGAATTGTTGATGAGGTTACATCACTTTTCGGTGTCATTCCAGGTTTTGAACAATATGAACCGAGTGACACTGAAGATTGGCTGAACTGCAATGCCAACGATAAAGGTTTTCAGATTGTAACTGATCAAGAGATAGCTGATGCCGTAGTTGAAAATAAAGCCTCTGAGTGCAAAGAAAGTGTGAAGAGGAAATCATTTTTGAAGAGGGGCCTTATCAAAGTGACACTGTTAAAGCATTAGAAACAGCTATGTCATTGCTTGAAAAACAGCCTGAGAGTACACCTATCTAGCTGGTGTTTTTGAAAAGGCTTCAAAATATGGCTGCCAAAAAAGAAGTGCTAACTTCATTCAAGAGTTGAAGTTTTTTCAATCGTGATTATTTAAAGAGCGACAACTTTTGTTTTTCAATGTTTTCAATAACCTTTTATTTTAATGTTTAAAAGAAAATGTGGTGTTTTAAAATTTTGTAGGTTTTGCTACAGTAATTGTGCTACAGAGGACTTATTTTCGTTCTGTAAGAGTTTTTGTAGTCCGTTGATTATCGTAGAACAGTGATTAAATAATTTTTAATTATGTAATAAAACTTGAGTTTTTTATTAGTGTTTCAGCATTAATTTGCTCAACTTTTTTTTTGAAAGTGCAAGTTTTGTAATTGCATGCAGAAACAGAGCAGATGTCAGGAGAGATGGCAAAAAGAAGGAATGTGGGTGAGTTCACCTAGCGTTTCTTTTGACATGCAAAGAAAGTAAAGAAAGGATGAGTCAATGGACCATGCTGCGGGGAGGGGGCCCACTCCACTCGCAGAGAATTGGAACATGAACGAAAATCGGAACAAAAAAATTGGACTTTCCGATCGGCCACAGTGAATGCATCTCCATACACTCCCAGCGTTGTATTAGTAATTTGGTTACTTTATCAAATAATTAAAATAGCAATCTTGTATATGCCTGCGGAAGTTCATTGTGAAATTTAAAACTTTTTTTTAAGCACTTAATTTTAATATCTCATCCATTAAAAAAGAATAAAATGTGGATTATAATGTTTTCTGACATAAAATTCTAGCAGTTTTATGTATATTTCAAAAATCCGGATGGGGTCCGGTCCCAATTGATCCGAATTTTTGAGGTTCCACTGTATGTAGTATTATTTTATATGTAATGACTGTGCCTCTCAATAAAATAAATGTTTGGTTGAGGTGTGTAATTTACACTAAATTATATTATTATTATTATTGTTGTTGTTGACATTGCTGTTGCCAGTGCTGGTGCTGTTGCTGCCATGTCTACTCATCCTACTGAACTGCCTCTTCAGTGTTTGTCTTTTATAGTGTCCTGGTTTCCTTTCTTACGCTTATCATTTCTTCATATATTTTATTCTACTGACCTGTATCATGTGACCATACCATTGCAGTGTTTTAGTTGATGCTTTTTTTCTATTAATGATTAGTATAAATATACTAATATAAACTTACATGTATATATACATAGTAATGATTAACCTGGAATCAAGGTGCTATAGCTAGACTCTCACTTGGGTTTCAACTTGCCTTGGGTGATTTCCTTTATTTTAATCTGTCCTATAAGTCTTCCATGACCAACTCTTTGTTTTCCTGACACAGATGCTATCAGAGAATTTGAGGGGTAAGGTCCAATATGTTTCATCTCGATCGTCTTCTAATCTAGGCTAATTTTGATCGAAGCAGGAGTGAAAACTAACAGATATGTTATCCCAGGTGATGGATTAGCTCGTAATATGGGAACATCAGTGTCAATGATCTGGAGTAGGGGAGGGAGATAAAAAATTCAGGAATAAAACATATTCTTGAGATGGTGGCAAGGGAGGGTTGAATGTCATTAACGTTGTTAATACACCAACCTTCAGAAGACCTGATTATAGTGAGACAATACCCAATGTCTAGTTCACTTCAGAGTCTGTTGCAAACAATGCCCTGGCTTGGGTGGTTATTAGTGAATTAACTGGGAGTGACCATTAGTAAATAACCTTCCAAGTATCCAGGGAATGACTTGTGGAATCAGATGGTTTTACAAAAGGTCCCAGATGGAGCATTGTCAAATTGAATAAGCAGTTCTGAGCAGTTAACGGGGGAAAAGGTACAGTGGAGGGTCCTGTGGAGGTTATTGTGGATGCTGGGATGCATTTTTTTATTTACCAAAACTGTGATGTTTCTGTGCCCCCCCCCCCAAATTACAAGGCAGGAAAAAATTGTTTATTGTTGGATGAATAAGATGCAGATATTCATAAGAAGGGCCTACAGCTCAGACATGGAAGCGCCAGCTCCCAGAAACCCAGGTGATGCCTTAAGAGAGACAGCAAACTTCAAGAATATTGAAAAGAAACTGAAAGCACCGCCATCTCTCTCCTGTTTAAGTCATTATATCTGAAAATTGTATAAATGAGAGACAGTGAGGCAAGATGTAAACAGTGTCCTTGGGATCTGGAATATAATATTATGTTTAACCTTGTTAAAAGTCATCTTGTCCAGTGCTTGATATAGCTCAGATGGAGAACATCATGGATGTCTTCTTCTTAGCTTAGCGTGACAAGTTTTGAGTGAAGATTCAGTATGAGCTAGATAAGATGCAGATGTTCAGGAGAGATGAAGTTGCAAGCTCTTTGTAAAATAGGAGGACTCCAGGACTAGATGGGATCCTGGCAGACGTTGGTGTTGATTCACTCCTGCCCACAGTTACTTCTGAACATATACAACTGCTGTGTAAGAGTTTGGAATTTTTATAAAGGTAGAAAGGCATCTGGTGCTAATCAGTAAAGGCAAGAGTGATTTTCAACCTCCCCCACAGTGTACAGCCACCCTATGTATACTGGATAGACAGGAAAACTGTCCTTGAGAAATTATTAAAGCCATGACTAGCATTGCAGTTGAGGTGACTGGAGGTCTTTCTGAGAGACTGCATGGTTTCTCAAGAGGTTAGATAGTCTATGATTGGTATTGTGAAAGAAGGGGTTGATACTTTTCAGGCTACACGACAGTAAATGACTACTTGAAGTAACTCATAATATCAGGTCATGGAGGGTGTGAGGAAGCTCTTTAGCTTGGGAAGATTGTATGTCAGTTTGACTGCTTGGAGAATGGTGGTTTTAACACTTCCTTCTATCTCCTGTGAATGTTACAAAATTATCTAAAGAACTGAGTACTTTTGTGTGATACTGTCAATAGGTCACTAATAAAGGAGGAAAACTTAGCAAATGTTGCACAAGGATCAATCCTAGATGTGGACCAATAGAACATCCCATATGATAGAATCTTTCATATAGAGATGATGGAGTGCTTCTTGATGGGGTATGCAGATGATGTGATATCATATCATATGATACTGTAGATGCACAAGGAAACTTAGACAAATCATGAGACAGTTTGTTTACCTAGCTAGGGGAAGTTTGGTAACAGAAAAGAGATATTGTTCTGTTAACCAGGCAACAGAGATGGAAATAAAGTTGGCTCAGAGTCAACAGCCATGAAGAATGTAGTGAAGTACCTTGGCTTGTCACCAAGCCCACCTTCAATGAAGAAATAAAGTGTGTTTTAGACAAAGCTGCTGAAGTAATGTCAGCATTGTGCTGATTGATGGCAAACATGAGGGCACACTGGCTTCTAATGTATCCAACGCACTCCCTCCAGCTCAACAGATATGAAAAATCTGGGCGGATGCTCTTAAATATGAAAAATACAGGATGTGAACAAAGTGGGGAGCTCACCATGTGTAAAGTTCCTACCATATGAACTCGACCCAATGGCTCAAGAGAGAAAGAGATTGTAGGAAAGAAAGGTGGAAAGGTAAAAAAGCTGCGGCAGAAGAAGCCAAGGGACTCATTAGGCACTGCTGCCAGGAGTGTTGACAAAGAGAAACTGTAGATAGGTGACAAGACATATCTGGAATATTGTGGTGTGGCTGGACTAAGACATCGGGTACTACCTCCTCAGTTCCTCGTGGGCTATGGATACTTCCATGCCTACCTCTGCGAGATATAAGGTAATCATATGGAGAGCCCAGATTACCTATCTGAGGCACTTCAAGGGACATTGTTCACTATATGTTCATTAATTGCACAAAATGGATGGCTGATAGACAAGTGCTGGAAGTAGAGATTGCTCAACCAACCCACGATGTCGAGACTGATGCTGTCTGGAAATGATAGCAGGGATATAGTTGCTATCTTCATGAATTAGGTCCTCCTGCAGAAGAAAAGTGGGATCCCATAAGTACTGAATTGATAACGGTAAATGACCAGAAGGAACCAAGTGATAGCTAAATATGAGGGTACCACCTTGATGTAATGCAGAAGCGGTTCCAAGATGGGTCTGTATGTCTGATTAGAATTTTTTTTTAATGAGTAAGAATCTTCCATACCTAGGGATGGGAGCCCCGTGATGTGCATAATGCATTTCTTCCCTCCAAAAAATTGTTGTTAATGTACTTATTGGCTCCAGAAATTGAGCCATTAAAAGTTTTAAGTATTCCTTTTGGCCAATCAGTGTCTTTATGTATCCTCTCCCCTTGTCTTTTCACTCCCTCTTCAATGTTTGTCTTTTGTAGTTTATTTGGTTGCTTTCTTTTCTTTGTAATTTTCTGATGTTTATGTATTCTGCTGATACGTATCATATGATCATACCATTGCCATATGTTGTGACCATAGTCACAGTGACAATCATATCACCTTATACCTTTGTCATCGTAGTTGCTTCTTTATGTTTGTTCTTCCAGTTATTAATATAATTAAACTAATATGTACATATATAGATATATGCATACTACGTGGGACATTTCATAAATAATGCACAGGTTGGCAACACTGCGTAGTGAAGGACGTGTCGATAGTGATTGTTACGTCAGTTATAGTTCAAGGCTTGAGGAAGAAGCACGTGCTTTTGTTTCATCAATACCGTGTATTGTTTTTTAATAATGCAATTTAGAAATGGAGCCTGCACCGGTCTCGGGGTACTGTGACTGTTGAGGATCAAAAGATTATACATTAAGATCGAAACTTTACGTGGCAAAAACCCAACCGAAATTCACAATGCTTTAAGTAAAGCATGCGGTGTGTTAACAGTGGACCGTAGTACAGTTTCTCACTGGGCAAATCGTTTTCTTGAAGGTCGTGTAAGCATAAACGACAACGCAAAACCAGGTAGGCCAAAAACAGCAACAGATGAAAGAAGTGTGAAACTTGTGGCAGATGCTCTTGAAGAAGATCATCATGTGACATGTGAGGAAATTTCTGAAGCCACAGGAATGTCAACAACGTCCGTATTCCGAATTCCGACACAAAATTTGAACAAGAGAAAAATTTCTGCGCGATGGGTCCCTCACTGCTTGAGTGCTGAACAGAAGCAATGTCACCTGGACATTGCGACCTTGCTGAAACAAAGATTTGATGTTGAAGGTCAAGCTTTCCTGCATCGAATCATCGCTATTGATGAAACGTGGGTTAGAGACTTTGAACCAGAGTTGAAATCACAGTCAAACGAGTGGAGAGGTCAATCCTCCCCACGTCCAAAAAAGTTTCATCGAGCTCAATCCAAGGTGAAACAAATGATGATCTTCGCTTACGATCATCATGGAATCATTATGACAGACAGAGTTCCATGTGGTCGAAGTGTCACAGGACTGTATTATCATGATTTTATTCAAAAACTGAACAGAAAAATGCACAAAACCCGACCTCAGTTGCTCAAAGGTGGGCCACTCATTCTCCATGACAACGCTCGCCCGCACGTCGCCAGTACCGTAGCTAAAAAGCTGCGTCAATACGGTTGGGAAGTGTTACCTCATCCAATCTACAGTCCTGACATGAGTCCTCCAGACTTTGACTTATTCCCAAAGTTGAAACAACCCATGTGAGGACATCGTTATTAATCTTTTGAAGAGCTTTCTGCTGCCGTTCGTCAGATGAACAAAGATGGAGTATTAGATGGAATTGCAAAGCTTTCTACACGTTGGAACATGGTAATTGAGAAGCAGGGAGACTATATTGAAGGATTGTAAAGAGATGTTGTCAGAAAATAAACATGTAAGCAAATCAAAAAAATTATGTACATTATTTATGAAATGACCCTTGTATAATATGTATATGATTAATCTAGTTTCTTCCAAAACCCTTCAATATCTTACTCTATCATTTCTTATGTTTTATATACTGTTACGACATTACAGAACAATCTACGTGTTTGTCGAATGTGCCAGAAGAATCTCGCTCTAATGTGTGTGGCATACGTGACTCTAGACGCATTCGCGAGAGTTTTCTCGAAGCCGCCAGCCGCGCAAACTGTGTCAAGGCCACAATTAATTACATAGTTCACACTGGCGCTAAGACGTAGCTTGGAACGTTCTGGTCTGTGAGCGGAGGTATAAATACATGGCGGCAGCGGCCTTAGTTTTCAGTATTAGTCGCGATATATTTACAGTGCGGTCCGAGTTTGTTGTCGGGTGATTACAAGTGATTATCTGACGATATTACTGTATGCGTTCAAGTGGTTATTAGTCAAGTGTTGTGTTTTATAATCGGATGGTATATTGTAATACAATTGTGTTTTAATATTAGTTGACATTTATTTGCGTGTGAACAATTTTTATTTGATTTGTTATAAGAGACTGTGTTGTTAATTACGAACTGTTTACGTGTGAAAATTAAAGCTGGTGATTAGTGACTTAATTGGTGTCTTGTATTTTGTTTCCACTGTACCTACAACGATCAAGTAGACCATCGTAACAGTGGTGTCAGAAGTGGGATAGAACGGTTAACAGTGGTAACAGTGGACACTTTGTACAAGACGAGGTAATTCGTAACTAATCGGTAAACAATGGATGCCAGTCAGATAATGGAAGCTTTCAAAGCGCTGCTGCGGCAGACACGGGAAGAGACAAAAGAAGAATGAAGACAAGAAAGAGAGGAACCAGAGAAAAGATGCCGACATGAGGCAGGAGAAGCTGAAAAACGTAGACAGGAGACGGAAGAAGCGGAAAAACGACAGGATGAAAAACGTAAGCAGGAAGCAGATGACATCAAAACGTTAATTCAAGAGCAAAAGCAGATGCAAGAACATACTACATCAGAATTAGGTCTCCTACGTGGTGACGTAGGTGAATTACGAGGTTAGCTTAATAATCAGATTACCAGAATATCTGATGTAGAAGAATCCATGTCAAATAAAATAGCTGAAGTAGAAAAATCTGACTTGAGTGGAAGAAGCTATGTCAACAAAAATATCTGCAGTAGAAAACTGTATGGCGAATATAAAAGAGCAAATTAAAAATGAAGTTGAACAGTTTATGAAAATACAACCAAAACAAATTTCTGAACAGACTGTACCAATGATAAAGACAGAAAAAGACACAGAAAATAAGTCAATAGAGAAAGTAACTTTGCCTGCAGTAGGGACAGTTCATGCCAAAGCTCCAACCTTTGACGGAAGCAGTCACTGGGCAACGTACCTCCGCCAATTTGAAGCTGCTGCATGCGCACATAATTGGACAAAGAAAGACAAGGCAGTTTCACTTGTTCTTACATTAAAAGGATTACCACAGAAAGTGCCACCTGACAGTCAGAACATCTATGCCGAATTGATAAAAACTCTAGAATTACACTACGTTGATAAACATTTGAGAGATGTGTACTACGCTCAGTTGAGAACAAGATGACAGCGTTCCGGGGAGAGTCTTCAAGAGTTTGAAGCAAGTATCGACATACTGATTAGATTGGCCTATCCTGAAGCACCAGAAGATTTTCGAATAAGGTTTGCGGTGCAGACATTTATTGATGGCATCAGAGATTGTGAACTTCAGCAAGTGTTATGAATGGCAAGACACCGAAATAGCTCAGAAGCTCCTCTTCATGCCCTAGAATTTGAAGGTGTTAAGTCAGCTTGCCGCTACATTAATGGGTTCGTGCCATCACATTGCAGTCAGAAGATCCCTGTATCACATTGCCGTTACGATGGGTGCAGAAAAACTATGTTATCGGACAAACAATTCAGAAATTCAAGAGAGTCACAACGATTTGAATGATGGGATAAAGACAGAAGACCGAAATGTTACAACTGTGGAAAATGTGGTCATTTACAGGTAGACTGTTGGGAGAAGAAGATACTGAGAGAAGAGAGTGATCGCACCAATTGGAGAAGTAAAGCCCCAGGACAGCACACAGTTTCCACGCTACATAAGACCAGTGGAAAATTGGTTGTTAATTGGTTTGCGGAAGGTAAACAAACATCATTTACAGTTGACACAGGCCCAACAGTGTGTATTGTGCACCCTGACTTAATCAGCAACCGATGGCCTCAAATTAGATCTTGTACAATACAGACTGTGACTGGAAGCCCCGTCAAGGTGCTAGGAAAGGTAGACATATGTGTACGCCTGGATCTTCTCGAGTTTGGCCACTAAATGCTCGTTGCAGACATTGTCGATAAAGTGATTCTTGGCTTGAACATTATGAATGCCTACGGATTCATTGTGGACTTAAGAGAGAATGTCCTGAAGGTTGGCCAAGAGAAGATAAAGCTTTGCATGGCTAAAATGACAGGGTCTACCAACCATTCAATTAAGCGAGTGGCATTAGTCGAAGAAAAAGTCAACCGGTCCGGTCAAGAGGAACCCTCCCTATTGCAAGTGGAAATGGAGGAAGAACTAGCAGAGGAAATACAAATAAGTGTAATGACAAAAGAAATGATTGGAAAGCCAACTATGGGTGTCGAGACAAAACTCTTGCTTGTTCCTGAGCTGATAGAAGCGCCCGAGGGAAAAGTGGCTGAAGATGAGGTTACGCAAGAGGTTGTTGACGAGAACCAAACAGACTTGGATCAGCCAGTGGTGTTTAGGGCATCAGTACATGACACAACGGAAGTGATTCCAGCAAAACTAGTGGCTGAGTGGAAGACTCGCATTTCTGGGAACTTGATGTTCGGATCACCTGAGACTCAGTCCCAAGAGCTGCAGAACTATTCCTCGCAATTAGAAAACCAACTGCGAGAAATGAATCGCTTGGTAAGAGGACAGCTGAAGATTGCCAGTGATAAAATGAAAACTCGGTATGACATTCGCAGCAATAGTGTAGGTTTCCAAGAAGGAGATCAGGTCTGGTTGTTCAACCCAAAGCGCCATTGTGGATGCTCACCTAAGCTTCAGTCTAACTGGGAAGGACCCTACACTGTGAAAAAAAAAGAAACAACGATGTTGTTTATCGGATTCAACAGGAAGGACAGCGAAAGTTCAAGGTCATCTATCGAGATCGCCTGGCTAAGTACTACTTCAGAGACGGTTTGCCAGTTCGGGACGAACAAGCTTAAGGAGGGGGCAGTGTTACGACATCACAGAACAATCTACATGTTTGTCGAATGTGCCAGAAGAATCTCGCTCTAATGTGTGTGGCATACATGACTCTAGACGCATTCGCGAGAGTTTTCTCGAAGCCGCCAGCCGCACGGACTGTGTCAAGGCCGCAATTAATTACGTAGTTCGCACTGGCGCTAAGACGTAGTTTGGAACGTTCTGGTCTGTGAGCGGAGGTATAAATACATGGCGGCAATGGCCTTAGTTTTCAGTATTAGTCGCGATATATTTACAGTGCAGTCTGATTTTATTGTCGGGCGATTACAAGTGATTATCTGGCGATATTACTATGTGTGTTCATGTGGTTACTAGTTAAGTGTTGTGTTTTATAATCGGACGGTATATTGTAATACAATTGTGTTTTAATATTAGTTGACATTTATTTGCGTGTGAACAATTTTTACTTGATTTGTTATAAGAGACTGTTGTTAATTATGAACTGTTTAACTGTTAAAATTAAAGCTGGTGATTAGTGACTTAATTGGTGTCTTGTATTTTGTTTCCACTGTACCTACGACGGTCTAACAATACTTTACATAATTGTTTATGGTGTTATTGTTAATCCATGTTGAATACTGCCCAAGAGTGTGCCACATTGATGTTGCATAAACAGTTTTATAAAGGAGCACTTCTGTTTGTTCTCTGCTTCAGTATTTTTTCTAGCTTACCTTAGTGTATTCCCTTACTGAACTTTTCATAGATGTATAATACTTTTCATCTCTCAATAAAAATATTTACATTGTTCCAACTAAACAATACTGGAAGTTTCTTACTATGATTGTGCTCATCTTATGATATACTATAATAAGAAATTCTCCTCCTTTCAAATCACTTATGTATATTATTCTAACACTTTTTTTACAGTATATTTATTGATGTATATAATAGGCCTATATTTAATATTTATAATAACTTTACCTCACGATGTTTTTCTTTATTTGGAACATGTTTTGGGACACCCAATGTTCCCATCCTCAGCCTTCTTAATTTTGAATCTTGTGAAGTATTTGTGTGTTGGTTGGTTGTTGTTATGGTTTCCTGTTGGTTTTTGGTATTTTAAATTGCTATTATTGTGTGTGATTGTGGTGTATATCAGTAGTGGCTGGTGGTTACACATTTTGGTGGTTGCAGTAGTCGGTATAGTTTGGGGGGGGGAGTAAAAGAACACATTAAACAAAAGGCGAGACATACTATGTATGTGCATCATACATAGTGCTGTCGTATATGAAAAAATATAAAATTGCTATTTTCCAGTTGTTTGAGCAATTAATTTGTGGGAAATTCCAAGTAAGTTGTGTCAAGACAGTTCATCTAACAAGCATGATGCAAGTGACTGAGCATCATGATTAGGACGAGCAATGAAACCCTTGAATCTTTCAACCTGTTTGCCTTTTATTATATAACGATACACTGTGACCATTTGAAAAACATTAGCAATCAACATCAGTGGTCTCATAAAAAATTACAGCCAAATAATCCGCTTCTTGTATCTTATTTTTTCATGGCATATTTCTAACATTAGATTTAAAAGTTCACTTTGAATGGTTTTTAAGGTGCCCTTAAATACAGTCTCTTCCTCTAAATGATTTTTCATTGCTGTGTCAAGCTCAGAACTGAAACCAATTAAGCCTCGAAATACACCAGGATCTGAGGAAGATTCAGTCTAATCATGACCCCGCAAAGCTAATTCAAAAGCTCTACAAAAGCGGATACAGTTTATTATTGTATTGAAGACGTAGCGACTACTGGTAACTGTTTCGTTGTGTAAAACAATATTTCGTCTATATTCACTGCCCAGCTGCTATGCTACATTAACTGAAACCAAAAAGATAAAACTGAAAATCATTCTTTATATGTACACTTGATGCCTGATGATTTCTTATTTTTTCGGCTAGATGAGTAATATCTTTCTTTCCAAATTTTGTCCAGGGGTCCTCTCCTCCAAACAATAAACATGGAAAACAAAATAAAGAATTTCTTTCATCACGACCACAAAACTAGTCAGTATTTTCATTATATTTAAGTTTAAATGATCGATTAAATTGTTGACTGCCTGATTTTACGATTTGATTTATTGTTAAGGGAGGCATTGGCGTCCTAGTCTATTGGTTCTTAACGGTATTCATTTTACACTAAAAAAACACACTTTGTTTAAAAGCACGCAGAATCACTAACTCTAAAAAACACAAACACAAAAGCGCACAGCGGCACTAAACAAAGATAAAATTATACTTAACGCACAGTTTAATTAATATAAAGTCGTTTAGCTATGGTTTCTAATATGTACACCGATCTTTGCAGGCCATCTTCAGTTGTTTGAATTATTGCTAAATCATCTGCAAAAAGTAACGAATTTAAAGTGGTGTTGCTGTTTATTTTAATACCTCCACAGACTTCTTCCTTCCATATCCTGATTATGTGATCTATGTATATATTAAACAAAGTTGGGGATATGCTACAACCCTGTCGCACACCCTGTGTTGTTACTAGCTCTGTGCTTATACTTCGTCCCGTCCCGTATTTATCACTATTTCTGCTCGTTTATATAGTCCTTTCAATGCCTGGATCAAGTGACGAGGGTACCCTCTTATATTCATAATTTCCCACAGCTTTTGTCTATTTACTTTGTCAAACGCCTTCTGAAAATCTATAAATGCTATGTGCGTTTCAAGATTGAACTCTCTTCTTGTTTCAATCAGTTGTTGTGTTATAAAAACATTGTCAATGCAAGAGCGTCCCTTTCTAAAACCTGACTGTTCTTCATATAGAAATGCGTCAGTAATAATTTTCAATCTATTATTGATTATCTGTGAATAGACCTTATAAGGTGAGTTAAGTAGACTAATTCCCCTATAGTTATCACACCTATGTCTGTCCCCCTTCTTAAAAAGGAATATTACCTCCGCTTTGTTCCATGCTGATGGCACATCATTTGCTCTCCAACATTCATTAATCATATGAAGAAATCGCAGTTCAAAAAGAGGCCCTCCGTGTTTTAGCAATTCCATGTTTATCTTATCCAGTCCACTTGCTTTCCTATTTTTAGAGACTCTTAGTGCCTGTTGCAGCTCATCTAAAGTAATCATATCCACGCAAGCACTTATGTCGCTTCCTTCGTCCCTGGTTGCTTCTGCTTGACACCATAGTTCTTGGTAGTGCCTTTTCCGGTAAAGTTCTTGTAAATATTAAATATAGTACATTATTTGGTATTTTTCCTTTAGCTTTGCTCTTCTTCCTCAATACATCATCATCGAATTTTCTTTATTGATTAGTCTGTAATATTTCACTTTTTCTTTTCTTTGTTCTTTTGAATCATTTCTTGCATTATACTTATAACAAATGCGTGATAATATTTTCTTTATTATTCTTTTCTCTTTTCCTAAAGAGAGTGACTCTAAAATAGATTAGTGATTACACTCCTGTTCCACTCCTCTTCTACATTATATTTTACTGCCTTGATATATCCAAATCTTTTTTTTTTTAATTTTGCATTTTATTATTCTGTATTTGTTTATAAGTTTATCTGGATTTACTGTGGTTTTCCTATAAGCCCAATGTAACATTCTAGGCATATTTGGCATCTTGGCACTCTAGTGACGTCACAGTACATTGTTACACCTTGTTTGCAGATGTTGACAACCTTGTTTTAATATCGTGTTTAACAATTACTCTCAACAGTATTCTGAGTTCTTAGAACGGTTTTTTGTGACGACGACAACTATATGATTCTTTTTTAGAGAATTCAAGCAAACATTAATCTTCATTGGCACAGCAGACACGAATCTGCCCTTGGCTTGTTCAACTACTGTCGTCTACCCTTCTCGCTCCTGAGCAAGGGAGATGTTTGTCATCAGCTGCTTGAGATCAATCAGGGCTGTCTCTTCACTGACTCCTGGCTGTCCTGCTGTCTTTCATTCTCAAGACATGACCCAACCATTTCAGTCTTTATATTTTAGTGAAGGAGGTAATGCTGAGATCATCATATGCTGCATACAATTTTTTTTTCTGTGCTGACATTTCTCCAGGTTGTCCTGCAAACCTCGTGAGCAGTTTTGTTTCACATCTCCATTCCTGACCTATTAAGCATCAAGGTTTAATTGCCATAAGCCACGACTGGTCTAATTAATGTCTGCTATTATCTGAACTTCATTTATTTTGATCCTCAAGATTGTATCTAAGGCAAAGTATGCTGTGCTCCTGGCTCTAATTCTCCACTGTATTTCCTCCTTTTCATCAAGGTCTTCACTAACAGTAGAACCGAGGTATTGGAAACTAGGGACTGCTTCCAAACAGTAATCACCAAACGTGTACTGCTTCTATTGTTGTATCTCTTATTTCTTAACACCATTATTTTGGCCTTACTTCATTCACTCTAGGTCCCTCAAACAAACATTAATTTTCGTATATACACACAGCTTTCTTTCTTCTTCTTAATAAGTGAAATTAACAATGCAAAACAATAGACAGAATTGGAAGACTTCATCTTGAAACTGCAGGTAATGCTGAGAAGTCGATAATTCGAACCCCCCTCATGAATTTGTTTCCTGTATTGGTCCTCCTCTTCGCGAACATATGCTTTCATAGAAGAGAAATGCACCAGCCTCTCCACCCCAACTCCACTCTCACTTACACGTTGGTGGACCCTGTTACGCTGAGCAATCCACTCCAAGGTTGTGGTAACCAATCCCTTAGGTGGAGTAGATCGGTAAGCAAACAAGAGATGGGGGTTCTGTCAGGGCAGTCTGGGGGTATCCTGGGGCCTGACCTGGCAGGATGGAGCACATCGGCAGCAGGATGTGGATCTAGTGTGCAGGCGGAGAAGGCTATAGTATCTCAACGGCTGCACACATGGGCTGAGTCAGTTAGCCTACTGCGACCGGGCAGAGAGAGCTCGTCAGCTGAGGTGAAAGCAACTCTCTAGGGAAAGAGCATCCCGAAATCAAAGTTCGTGGTCCTCCAGATGGGGGGTTGGATCGGAGAATTCACATATCCCATCTGTGAAACTTTTATGTGCAGAAACCTATTAGTTTCTCCGTCAGTCTGTTGTCTGCACTTGACCGGGACAACTGGTGGAGGCTGTTAAAGGAGGCCTTGACCCAGTAATGGGTTGTCACGCCGCTGAAGAAGAAGAAGAAGATTGGTCCTCCTCTTAAGCAGTCAGTCAGAAAAGTTCATCAATGTGCTATTTTGGTTGTCTCCTATTCATATGTCTAGCTTAATGTATACTTGTACATTATACGTATAATGCATATACAGCAGATTTCTCGTACTTAAAACTAAGTTATAAACAACATCATGGATATTGTTTGAATTACAATGTACATTTTGTTGTTATAGGCAGGATTACAGAATACTTCGTTTTATTTGTAGAATCCAGACAAATACTACATACATGTGTGTGTGTATGTGAGGGGGAGTCAAAGAGTAATATGTGCATTTTTTACTTCTAGAGGGTGAGGCGAAATGATATGGGTGAAGTGGTAATATTGGATGCTGATAATAATACAATAGAAACACCATTTAAGGATTTAGAGAGCCTACCTCAGGATGTGGTAAAGTCAGCTTTAATATTTTTCTTATAATAGAATTTGTAGTTGTCATTGAAATGTTTGTGTTTTCATGTGTTCTATAAAAATGTATTGTGCCAAACAAAATTTATTACAATAAATGAAATAAGGTGTTGTCAGGCTATAAAGATCAGATTTGTCAGGCTATAAAGATTTGTATGGGCCAAAATGTCATTGAAGTTATCAGAAGAGTTAGGACAGACAATAACCATCATAAAATTTATCACACAACATTTCGACCACTACACAATCAGTGGTTGTCTTCATCTGTAAGTAACACTAGTACATTAAATGTAAACTTAAGCCTTCTCGAGATTTGTTCACCAACAACTGTCAGCTGTCAAAAAGAAATAATAATAAACCACCACCACCTACAAAATTAAAGACAGCTAAAGAAAAACTGTATAAAAACAGAACCGCTACTTACCATCCAAGTCCACAGGACAGACCTGGGAAGTACAACCACACTGACACAAGTTTAACAATGAACAGCTTGTGTCAGTGTGGTTGTGGTTCCCAATCCTGTCCAGCCAGTGGACTTGGAGGGTAAGTAGAGGTTCTTTTTTTATATAATTTTTCTTGAGCTGTGTTTACTTTTGTAAGTGGTGGTGGTGGTGTTATATTATTATTTTTTGGTGACAGTTCATGCTTGTTAGTGAACAAGTCTCAAGTAGGCTTAAGTTTATATTTAATGTACTAGTGTTACTTAAAGCTGAAGACGATGACAGATTGTTTAGTAGTCAAAACATTGTGTGGTAATTTTACGATGGTTTTTGCCCTACCTAACCCTTCTGATAATGTTAACATATCATCGAAAGTTAGGCGTAAAGATCAGAGAAGTTAATTTCCATGCTACCAGAATGAACATTAGGAATACACTTGAGGTAAATTCATTCCAATCTGACATATTTTTATTGTGTTATATACGAAAGACATGGGGATATGTTTTGTTATTTGCACAAAATTATTTTAAACGACAAATGTTAAATTTAGAATTTCTTATTACTCGAAAATTACATAATTTTGTGTTAACTTGTAAACATGTTCAATGAACACCACTGGTGTGGACACTTTAAACGAAATTTAATTTTAAAAATTTCTATTAGTGGATGTAAAATTTTTGGTCAACAAAAATCTAAACCACTAACTTAAAAGCTGTCAATAAACAGTTAAAAAAATCCGAAAGTATATGGTTGACAGTATTGGCAGCCATAAGAGTTGAACTAGTATAAGATTGAAAATATTGTTTGTTGTTTAAAAGCAATTCTATTATAACATTCATACAAAAATGAAATACTAAAAATTGTATGACATTCACTCTGTTATACAAAATTATTTATTCTACATAAAATAATTTAAAAAAATGAATTGTGAATGAAAGTATTGACCTATTTTTCATTTTGTTTGAAAGATCGAAGACAGCATGTAAACATTCCATAGCTCTATAGGGTATTGTTAATAACCCACACATATTTTTCTATATTAATTATATGATTTTTCAGAGTATATTTTGTTTTTCAACAGACTCCATATAATACAAAATTGGCGTTACTACTTATGTTGACTTCTTGATATAGAAAAACAGTATTAATATTTGTTTTCTAAACTTTTTGTGCTAGTTGCATTGTACAAACCAACATTGAAACAATTTTTATACAGGTTAAAAACTTACGAGCACAGCTTCGAAACAGAGCAGCACTTTTGGGAGATGGGGTATCAAGAGCATTTTTACGTGCATTAGTCCAGCTTATTGGTGGTTACAGAGATGCTTTGCGCTTCCACCAAGGAGAAAAAATAACCTTTAGTCAAGATGCCTTTGTTGAATCAAGACCCCCTTCAATGCAGCCTTTTCTCCGAAAAATGCTTGAACTTCAAATATTTCAACAGGTAAACAATTAATATGCTTACACCTAATATAGTAGTGGTTAAGAAAGTGAAGAATTGTTCACACAAGTAACTTGATTTTTCACTCAGACACTGAAAGGAAGATTCTAAAGTAGATTATGTACTATATGCTGTACTGTACACTGTACAGGTCTACTATTTTACATAAATTGGGCTACTAAAACTTGGGATCTAATGAAAATTTTAGGTTAAGTAGAGGAAAGATAACCACATTTTGAATTTTAAATGCCATATGCTTATATTTTTCATTCTGTTGGTGCACTGCTGCTGCCAACAATGCTTTTATTAATCCTGTTTTTTACCATCTTGTCTTTATCTATTTCTTCTGATTCCTGGTGTCATTCTCCCCCCCCCCCCCCCAAGGTTGGTAGGCCTCTGCCATTACACCTGACTACTAAAGATTTTTGTCTGTTCACTAATCATGCACAGTAAACTCTGTTATGATATATATCTGTTATCTTGTATAGGTTCTACCTCTGCCCTCTGCTTCTGAACATTGATGTTAATGACAGTCACATTGATCTCTGACTTTAAACACTAGAATAAAATAATTGAACACTAAAGAATTCATTACTCAAAATTTTAATACCACTTTCAATAAACCAAGACTAGTAAACAACAAGTCTTCAGGTTTCGGGTTGTCCAACCCACACTAATGTACCAAACAACAAATACAATCTATTAACACTTTAACAATAAATAATAAGTCACTAATTACTGGTGTCTGTACACAATTATCACTTCGTCATCACATGCAACAAATGGAAAATTACAACAGGAATTGGTAGGAACTATACAAATTATGTATCAAGAAAGTTCTATGTTCATGAGAAATGATGGCATATATCAACTCCAGAACATTCCACATGCAACGCCCATCTGCTTACATAGTATCACCGTGTGTAATCACAGTGCTTATTACACTAATTGCACTTCTTGAATTATTTATTCAAGAGTACATTTCCGTTCCCTTGAACACTCTAATTATCACACACACACACACACACACACACACACACACACACACACACACACACACACACACACACACAACAAATGGAGTCCATTTGTTGCAGCTCCTTATCTGCTATTAAAAGTCTTTGTGGGACGATTTTCAGTGTAAGGCTGAACCTAAAGTCTTCTTTGTTTGTTCCTTCAGCTACAGCAGTACCTAATTTAGTGCCTTGTCACTATACTCTGTACATGACATCCAGATTGTATAGTGCAAATGTGTGCCTTACCTTTCGAGTGAAAGAAACTGAAACTGGAATTTTCGTCATATCATAGTAGCTTCCTGTGCGGAACAGTGCTGTTAATGAGTTTGTAACTAGATAGTGATTTGAGTCACCAACTGTGCTATTTCTAATGAGTAGCTCCACGTGCGGATAGCATAGTAGGTATTGTAAAACTTATAAACTAACCAAACGTGGTTATAGTTAAACAACAAAATTATATACAAGACTGCGATTTTTCAGTTGATACATTTCTTTTAATTTTACATTTAAAAAATTTGTTTTATAATATTTTTTAAATTAAAAAATTTAAATTTTTATAAAATATTGATTATAATATGTATGTATAGTATGATTCACATTGTCCTCTTAACAGAAATCTAAATTTTATCAACTGTACACATATGGTAATAGTTACAATAAAGTAGTATACAACACTGATACACTTTTCAATCTATAAAAGTTTGTGATAGACATTTTGTTATAATAATGTTATGCCTTTCTTTTTTCTGAAAGTTCATATTTGATCACAAATACTTAGTTTCAGTTTTTAACATGAAACTGTGAAGAAACATTTTTAACATTTACAGTTCATTGAAGAAAGACTTGACATGCTAAATGCAGGCTTGGGTTTCTCAGATGAATTTGAAATGGAAGCTTGCAATTATTCAGATAAAACAAGTTCACGCTTAAAACAGCAGTACAAAGAGTGGACTTACACAATGAAGAAAGAAGGAAGTGCATTTTTTAAAAGTGTCAAGAGCAGGGTAAGTTTATAAATGTACATGCATGTTAAATCTGAAACAAGACAATACAATTGAAACAGTTAAACGCAGATACATTGAATGTGTGTGGTTAGTAAATAATACAGTTTGAAACCGAGGCTACACTGTTAAAAATGTATCCTTTCCATTTTCTTGTTAGTTTAATACATTTTATTTATCTTAGTAGACTACTCATGTAAATTTAAATCCACCAAGAAATCATACATCACAGCTATGTATATTAAATTAAATATTACATTTAGGCAATTGTCCTGAACGTTTTTGTAGTTGTCAATAAACAGTTGTATTTTGCAGTAAAATATTTCTTTTATTTTGTAATTTATGTTTCTTTGGCATATTAGTTTCTGGTGTATTTTTATTACACTATAAAGCTTGCCTTGCTTTTAGTATATGCATATATGTTAGTGCATCTTGAATGTTTTTTTTTTGTACTGTAAACTAAATGTGCTAGTATTTTATTTTATTGCACTTTTAGGCAAATCCTGCAGTCAGGTCAGCAGTTAAAACTGTAAGTATAACTTTTCTTTGTTCTAGACTCTAGAGTAATATTTTCCTTTTTTTGGTTTGTAGCTTTATAACATATACAGCATGACAATGTGTGGAAAGGAATTGGATGGCCTGCTACTACTAGGTGGCTAACAAATATTAACAGAGACATGCTTTATCATAGCCCTCCCCCACTCCCACCACCAACTTGTCAGGTGTCAGTGAAACATCTAAGTGAAAATAAATAGTAATCCTCTGCTTGACATTCATGTGTGAACATGATGCATTTCTTGTAAATCAGGATAATTGAGCCAGATATATTCACACCAGCGTGAGAATTCATTGTGGCTACACTGGTAGAATGAGGAAGGGGAGAATTCCTTTCTACATGTTGTACTAATCATTACATAGTTAATTTAAATTTTTAATTTCCAGCACAGTGATTTTTTTACTTCCATGTTCCTTAAGGAAATGGAAGTATGGTGATGGCAAAAAAAAATCGTGTTCGAGATTATTGCAGATTCTGCTTGTACTACACTCAAAACATGAAAAAAGTCATTTTTCGAAAAGTGTCTGTCTGTCTGTGTCTTAGATTTTTTTTATGGCAAACGATAACAGCCGCAAATTCAAACATAATCAAATAATTTTTTGCATACAGCCCTGAATTGTAGAGTTCTCAAGACCTATTGTTTTTGGTGAAGATCGGTTAAGGGAAAGGGGTAGTTTACCTGCAACGTTTTTTGTTTTAACAAGGGTATTTTATATGGCAAACGATAACAGCCGCAAATTCAAACAGAATCAAATAATTATTTGCATACAGCCCTAAATTATATAGAACTCAAGGTCTGTTGATCTTGTTGAAGATCGGTTAAGGGGAAGGGATAGTTTACCAGCAACGTTTTATTTTTTTATCAAGGGTAATTTTTTTTATGGCAAACGATAGCCGCTAATTCAAACAGAATCATATAATGTTTTGCATACAGCCCTGAATTGTAGAGTTCTCAAGACACGTTGGTGTTGGTGAAGATCGGTTAAGGGAAAGGGGTAGTTTACCTGCAACATTTTATGTTTTAACAAGAGTAATAATTATTCCTATGACTAACGATAACTGCCGTAAATTCAAAGAGAATCAAATACTTTTTTGCATACTGTCCTGAATTGTAAAGAATTGAAGGCCTGTTGATTTTGGTGAAGATCGGTTGAGGGAAAGGGGTAGTTTACCTGCCACTTTTCATGTTTTAACCAGAGTAATTGTTTGATAACTGCCGCACATTCAAACAGAATCAAATAATGTTTTCCATGCTTGCCTCAATTGTAGAGAACTCAAGGCCTGTTGATTTTGGTGAAGACCGGTTAATGGAAAGGGGTAGCTTACCTGCAACTTTTTATATTGTAACAAGAGAAATGTATTCATGATGAACGATAACTGCTGCACATTCAAACAGAATCACATGTTTTTTTGCATGTGTCCCTGAATTGTAGAGGACTGAAGGCCTATTGATTTTGGTGAAGATCGGTTAAAAGAAAGGGGTACTTTACCTGCAACGTTTTAGGTTTTAACAAGAGTGAAGTACTTAATTTTGATAAATAAAGTATCCTGATAAGAACCTCATAATAATCCACTGTAGAAACGTAGATGAAATATCTATAAATTAAGAGGTTAGGTGAACGGGGTGGGGGTAATTTTCTATTAATGAAAATTATAGTTGAAGAGGGAGGGGAGAATTTGTTATATGTGTACTACGTTATCAGCAACAAAGAAGTAGCTTTTTTTTTAAATTCCTTCCTGGGCTGTTTAGCCGTAGTCCAATGTTTTCTGCAAAACCAGACGTTTCGGCAGTGCCGTCGACTGCCATCATCAGTGAAAATCGAGTACGAAAACTTGAGGTGGTATACGTTAGTGACCACAGTACTGTGGTTAAGGCTGAAGCAATAAGTAGAATGAAGTAGTTTCTATGGAAATATTTCATTTCGAATATGATTTTAAATATAAGTCTTAGAACATGGAAGTCATGCATGGTTCTCCATACCGATATTTTTAATTATGTTTTCAAATTTTAATTATATAGTAATGTTATTTAGCAAAGTACACAATCTATGCAATATAATTGAAATCATCATTGGGCCTCAATTGGCTTGTATAAGTATAACCCTGATCATGTAACATTAATAAGTTTTCTCAGTATCATGCAAACTGTCTCCGCATGAAACAGGCAACAGACAGCATTTTAAGGTGTTTTTACAGGTTTGCAAAATAAAATTGTAGTAAAAATGATGATGTTATTATTCTTACTTTTTAATTATTATTATTGTTATTGTTAACTATTTTACTGTTATAATTTTATAATGTAAGATTTTAGGATACTTATTACATGTTCTGATATAACAGTAACAAAAGATTGCACATTAATTTTATTAGTAACGGATTAAAAAATAAACAATATCCTGAACATATATAATAGAAACAAGCATTTGGTATATGAAGTTTTTCTTATTGATATAAGAAATGTTTGTAAGAAGTTGTATCACAGAAATTTAAATGTACAGTAGAACCTCGTTATAACGGACCCCGTTACTACAGACTTCTTTTACAACGGACACGTCTTTTACGTCGTACCCCCACCCCCTAGTAACTAAGTCAATGCACCGGAATGACTCACGTCCGCCCGCCAGTGCCGAATGACAGTTTTCAGAGACAAACACCCTTGTCAGGTATAAATCGTTGAAAATTAAAACCCAACCCCAGTCCACCATTGAATTAACTGGTTTGAGAATTAACTGTTGAGATAATAACAACAAATAGAGGAAACTGTTTGTTTGAATGGTGTTGAAAATAAAGAAAGGTTAACGCCTTAGCCAGATATATTTTCACTCCCACCACTACTGGTCAGTATTGTTCAGTTGTTTGTCGCAGACAGTCACACGTCCTGCCTATAACTTTTTTTAATTTATTCAAATCATGTCGTTAAGTAAGCCAAGTGTAGGACAGAAACGGAAGCGTAAGGTGCTCAGTCTTCAAGATAAACTCTCCATTATAGAAAAATTAGAAAAAGGAGCGTCTGTTTCTAGCATTTCTCGTGAGTATGAAATCGGAAAACGAACCGTATCAGACATTAAAAAATAAAAAAAAAAACATTCGTAACTTTGTTCTCAAGTTCAATGTAGAAAAGGAGAAGAGTGCAGCTAAGCGTATGCGGCTGCCTTCTATGGCAACACTGGATGATGCAGTCTACAAGTGGTTCTCTCAGCTTCGTTCATGTGGAATGGCTGTTAGAGGAATTGAAATTCAAGCGGCTGCCGGAAGACTCTCCAAACAGATGGGACTTGAACAGTTTAAAGCGAGCTCTGGTTGGCTATTTAGGTTTCGTCGAAATCACATTTCAAACAAGAAGATTAGTGGGGAAATTCTTAGCGCAGACTTTGAAGCTGTTGAGCCTTTTATAAAAGAATTAGACGATTTTATTAAAAAATAAGGTCATCAATTGAGCCAAATTTATAACTTTGATGAGACAGGTTTGTTTTGGAGAACTCTACCTGACAAGTAGAAAAGTCAGCAAGGAGCGTGTGTCAGTGTTGTTGTGTGCAAATGCAGACGGCACTCATATGCTTAAACCTGCTATCGTTGGTAAAAGCAAAAAACCAAGGGCACTTAAAAATGTGATGGACAATTTACCAGTTCACTATTATAGTTCCCGAAATGCGTGGTTTACAACTGAAATAACAAGTAATTGGTTTCATAAGAAAGCTGTGCCAGCAATTATAAACCACCAAATAGAAATTTTGAACATTCCAAAAGGAAAAATAAAAGCTTTGGTTCTTTTGGATAACGCACCAACCCACCCTGATGTTGACAAACCCTGCAGTCGAGACAAGAAGGTTAAGTGTAAGTTCCTGCCTCCAGACACAACATCTGTGTTTCAGCCCATGGACCAAGGAGTAATTTATACTGCCAAGCGGCTTTATAGAAAAAAATTTCTCAATGAATCTTAGAAGTTGATGAGCCATCTGCTCTGCTGAAGAAGATAGAAGGGGCCAAAAGACTCTTCAAAACTTGAAGGCCTACAACATTCCATCTATGATTCACAACTTTGCTGATGGTGTAAAAGAAATTAAACCAACTACTTTGGTGAACTCATGGAAAAAACTGTTAAAGAATGAAGAAGCATGTTTAGAAATAGAAAATTGTGAAACAGAAGATTTCCGTGAAACTTTGCAAAGAGGAGGGGAGGAAGAAGTTTTATTGGAAGATGTGGAGACCTGGCTTGAAGAAGATGAAGATCACCCTGGATTCCACTTGTTGACGGAAGAGGAGATTGTTGGCAGTGTCACTGAGAAAGAAGACTCTTCGGAGGACGAGGAGGAAGACAATACTCAGGCAACAATAAAAGTGAGTGAAGTGAAAGATCATTTAAATTTTGTCATTGAATATGTTGAACAATCAAAAAATGAAAATGTGTTTGCTTACTATGAACACTTGCGGCATCTTCGTCAGTTACTGACCAACGAAATAAATAACAAACAAACACAACAAAAAATCAATACATTTTTCAAACCAGTTAATGTTAGTAGTAATAACCTAATGAATAATAATGAACCAGGCCCTTCTTGTTCAAGAGAATAAAACAATAGAATATATATAAAGTTTCAATTCTGGTCTATAATGTAAATATGAACGTATAATCTCATTTGTCATGTATGCTATGTAAAATGATGTCAAGTAAAAATAAACATGTTTTATACTTATTTACTGAGTTCTATTGATGTAAATACGACCTAACAAGACTTATTTGTTATATAACGGACTTTCATTACAACAGACAACCTTTAGCCCCAATTAGTCCGTTATAATGAGGTTCTACTGTATTTTCACTGGAAAATGGCATTTGCTCATGTTTGATGTGCATCTCTTTCACTAAAACAGAGTATGATTGTGTGGGGGTGGGGGGGTATCCACTAAAATAAGGAGTATGTGAAGCTATAAAACATAAATAAATAAAACAACAACAGTGTTTGACATGGTATAAATGAAATCTGAATGGCTTGTATAGCAAATATTGTAAACAGGTTCCACCTTCTGTTATTTAATAATACAATATGTTAGCCACGTTAGTCATGAGTATACTTTATACCAACAATACTGTTAATGTTTGTGCAAGTCACATAACAAAAGTGTAACACTAAACTAAACTGGTCAACTTTAAGATACAAGAAGCCCATTACGTTCTAGAGAACTATGGCCAGTGAGAACACACCACAGCTAGAAAACACTTGGTTGATCTCTGTTGTAAAATTAATTATTCAGGTTCAGAAATCTTCATACTTGTCTTTCACAGCAATAAAAGTCCTGGCAAATCACATTACCATTAAGAAATGAATGTTTTCAAGACTGACTTGTTCTGTTTATTGGAAGAAGGCTCTGTTACCATGATGGACAATGCCAGCTATCATTCTAGACAAGCCACTGTGTTTAAACTGACAGAAGCAAACTGGAAATGAGCTTCTATCTGAAGAAGAGATACAAGTTGATAAAAAGACATAACAAATGGATAAATTCTCCAATAAAATGGACGTGAAGGGGTGTACCTCCCACCATACCACTACCAGTATAATCTAATCAAGCTGATGTGAGACAAAGTGAAACAGTAGATTGCAAAGAACATGACTCTCAGACTAGCTAGTATACTGGCTAGTATCAAGAAACTTAAACATGAACCCCTTAGACCCTCAAGGGGAGTGAGTGAAGTGTGTAAGGCATTATAAGAAACTGATTACTCCAGGTAGTCTATGAGAGATGCTGCGGTGGCATCCATGATCATACATTTAAGTCAGAGCAGCTACTGTTAGCTTTACTTGAGGGAACCCGAAGATAAATATAAGTTTAGGAAACTTCAATGCTGAAGTGTGCTCAGACAACTATTAGTTGGCTTATAAAATGCAGTATTTTTTTATTTTTTGTTTAAACACAGAGAGAAAACTGACCTGTGTGACATGTTTTTTTCTGAGAATGTCTCATGTTATTTCTTATATCAGCCAAAAAATTTGTTAATTTTGCTGCTTTATATATCATTTTGCTTATGATACTTTACAAATCAGATCTAGTTTCTAATTGTAATGACTTTCCAAAGAGTATTCTGTGTTTAATATATTTGCTTTCATAACATTTCCATTTCATCCATTGCTATTTCTGTTGTATTTGTCAATAAAATGTTCAGTGGTTATGAATTCAGCCACTAGTCTGAGTACTAAACTGTAAAAGGTAGGATATTGGATTATGTGATTTGGCTAGTATTATGACAGAAAGATTAGTTGGCAGTTAGTTCCATTAAATAAATATCATTTAATCCCCATACCAGTACAAACATTAAATGTTTACAGTTACGGGAGTGGAAGAGGAGAATAAATTTGGACACTATCTCATTTCAGATAGTACCCTTGTGGAGCAACACATTTCTAATATATTTTATACATTGATTAATCCTAGTAAGTTGCTTAAGGCTTGTCTATCACCTTGGCAACTCGTTGACTGATTTATGATATTCTGATATATCTAAGACTGTGTTTCTTGAAATTGTGAAGATAAAATTAGGCATAAAAAGGGACTTACGTCTGCCCATTCCATGACAGTGCTCAAATTTACACTGCTCATGTCACCTCTCCTTGGTAGTTGAAATTGGTTGTTGTTAATCATCCACTGCAAAGGACCTCATAACTATAGATTTTCATGGTTTTTTTTCATCCAAAGAATCATCTATTCAGACAAAGTTCGAATTTGATGTTGAGGTCAAAGATGAGGTCATGATAATAGCTCAGAGAACTGGCGGCACAGTTCAATGACTCTGGGATACAAAAGGTGGTACCCAGGCTTAATAAGTTCATGGACATGACATTGATTATGTTGACACTGTAATATACGTACATATTTAAGTAACTTTCAGATAAAGATTTGTAAATAAATATTGTAATAAGTTTTAAGTATTTGTATCTATACTTTCTGGACATGCTTCGTACATTTTCTGTTTGGAGGTCAGGTGTATGGGTACAGACTTGGCTATGATGTGGTGTATGTTTGAGTAGATAGGAGGATTATCTACACTGTTATAAATAATAGTAATAATGTTAGTGATTTTCTGTATACCTTCACATACAAATTATTTAATTTTCACCACATTTTTTGGTTGTGATTGCCCTCATTTCTTCATATTTCTGTAATTTTCAGTTCATCTTGCAACAAGAGTGCCAGATGAAACACCTCATTCAGCTCATTGCTTCATTATCATAGACCTGTTGAAATATTTTTCAAATGTTTCCATTGCATATTTTCTGAATTTTGTACAGAATGTAATGATAACTTAACTTTCTGCTCATTGGGATAAATAGTGAAGCTATAGAAGAGCCCATGCATGTGGTTAGAAAAACATTAACACTGGTTCCAGTCTCATGGAACAATGGAACACAACACTGCTCACCATAGTGAGTCATGCATATTTCTGCTATGTAGTATACAAATGCTGTGCTCTTGTTATTTTTGTAGAAGCAATCTTGTAGCATAGTGATCAGATTTATTTGTATCTAAATGACTCTGTTAGAAGGAGTTAAAAGATGGGAAAGGTTAGGTAATACCATTGAATTCCAAGTTTTCTTATTTTTATGGTTTGCCTTTGGTCTTATTTTTTCGGATCTTTTACATTCATGGATTCTATGGTAATGAAGGTATTGTACATTATAAAAAAATCATAATGTACCAGTATAAATGTTTATGTTGCCTTCCATTTGTGGTGTCTACAAAATGAAAGAAAACATAATGTTTGTGTAACGTCAGTTTGTATGTACAAAAACTGTGAAACATTTCTTATTCGTAACTGCCAGAAAAATCAGCTAAATGAATTGAAATCTTCAGAGTATGGATCTGCTTATAAATTCCCTTTCATTTTCAACAGATACTATAAATTCAATGCATATAATATTTTGGTGCTAATTGAAAAGACTTTCCATTCCCTCTCTCCCTCTCCCACTTGCCTTCTCACTCCCACTCTCTTCTCACCTTTCATCTACCCATCTTTCTCTTGTATGTATAAATTTCCTTTCAGTTTCAATAACTATTAGAAAATTCAACCAAATCAGAAAAAGTTACAGTTACTAATTTGCCTTTACGAGTACTTGGAAACAAATGGAAGGATTCTCTTTGAACACCAGATGTGGACTCTAATGATTTTGTAGTTTCATAAACTTAATACAGAATTACTTATCACTATCATTAATTTCACTAACATGTGTATATTGTCAGTTTCTTACGTATGTCACACAGAGCACCCGCATTTCAGTCTTCCTCTGGTGAGGATGGTGTACAAACCAAGTAATGGTTATGTAGGTATCTGGAGAAATTATTTATATGATAATTTGATCAGACTTAAAGCTGAAGTCCAGTCAGTTTGGATTACTTCATTATAATCAGTATATGTAGTAGTATATAAACATGTAAGTAAGAGACAGATAAAATTAAAGGACAACAGACATTATTATTATAACAAAAATGCAAACTGTTTTGTTTGCATGATCATTTCTGATTTCAAATAGTAGTTTTTTTGTCCATATTCTTTACATACTACAAAGTTGTAATTGTCATCAGTAAGTTGAAAAGTATCTTTCATTTTCAGAAGCAATTTCTAGTGGATAGTATTCAACAACTGACACAAATAACAAGCAACCACAACATTGTACACTGTGTAACGTAACAAAATTGTAGTTACATATAAATAATATAATACATCGAATAAGAGTGTACCAAGAACATGTTTGATCAAAAATGGGAAAGAACAACTGAAGTATAAAGCCAAATGTGTATCTATATACAAATAATGTCAAAGCAAGCCAACGCAGAAGAAAGAAGAACTATAGTAAAAGCATCATCGAAGTGATAGGAGGAGAATAGAAGATAAAAAAATCAAACCAATACGTTAGCAACATAGGCCCAATAGATCATAAAAGTGAGGGGACATATCAACTATTATCACCAAAGTGAGTGGACATGCCAATAGATCATAAAAGTGAAGGGACATATCAACAATAAATCATAAAAGTGAGGGAACATATAATTTAAGCAAAATAAATATGAACTGTGACAAATAAATATGAATATGATATAAATAATTATGTTATAAATATGATATGAGTTATCATACAAGTGAGGGAACAACAAATACCCTGTAAGTGATAAAAAATTAATATGAAGAAGAAGAAACCTGATAACTAGAAGAGGAGGTGTAAAAAAGAAGAAGAAGAAGAAGTAGAGGAAGAAATGTATAATGAATAATGAAGAATATGTAACAAGACAACAACATTCCCAGTGTAAGGAAGGCACCACGACCAGAAAAATGATAAGACAAGTGTAATGACTGCCAGATTAATAGTTATAATATCATCCAACAAGGAAGGATATAATGATGACAAGACGACTAAGAATCAAGTGTTGAAAACTTAATAAGTAGCCACAAACAATAATAGTGAATACCTTATATGAGTGCATCGATACATAATAAAATAACACTACCCCAAGTAAGCAACACAGACAATAAAAGTGTAATGTTTATTGAAGAGGAAGATAACAAAGTGTTAACAAATAGAAACAGTGATTACCAAGTAAACTACACAAACATTTAGTGTACGATTTATGAACCAAGATCGTAACACATACAAACATAGTAAGACCATCAATATATTGAGATTAAAAAGAGAAATAATTGCTCAAAAGAGACCAATGAAACAGAATATAAAATCCTTGATAAGATATATGCCTGAATGTCAAAATAACACAGGACAAAATATAAATAATATGATAACTAATGTATTGTAAATAAGACAATTTGTAATAGAGAGACAAAACCATGTATACAAACCAAAATACAAACCCATAATGTGTGTGACATAAATAAGTAAAAAATTAAGTTTTGATGTATAAACAGATAGTATAAAATGTGTAGAACATAGTAATAGACAATAATAATAACATGTCATAATAATTAATGATAATAAGTTTGTAACATGTCATAATAAGTTTATAATAATTAAGCAGAATGTTGAATAGATTAGGATGCATATTGTTGTCAAATCAGTAAGAGACGCATAACCTCATTTGAGCAGGATCTACAACATAAAATCACACATAATAATTAGAAAAACCAACAAAAAGTAATTGTTCAAAGCAACAACCAAATAAAGACAAATGAATAAGATAATGAACGCAGTATAAGCTGAGAAACACAATTATATAATTTAAATTATTGAAATAACCAATAGCCAGATCAGCCAAAACACAACGTGACTACCAGAGTTACTTAAAATACACTATTAAAACTTGATAATAGAGAGGAAAATAGTGTACCAGTAGTAAGTAGAATACTCAATTCCTCTATGGGTATACTTAACAATTATTAAATGAGTAAATTAATAACAATATAATGATAAACAAATATACTTGACCAGTAGGACTAGATGCAAATAACCATCTTACTGAAATTTAAAGATATTTAAACCAACAAGAAGTTAGTACACACACTAGACAGACAATGTACAATGTCTAGGTACACTTTAATAAATAAATATACATGTATTAAGTACAAACAATAACAAAATAAGAATATCAAAATAACGAAAGTGTGACATGGTGTATTTAAACAATACTATATGACTAAATGAGGCACCATTTACTGAAATAAAGCTTCAACAAAGGTGTAAAAAGATATGAAGTACCATTTGAATACCGGAAGGGTATATTAGAATAAGATAATATGTTAAAATAAGTAAATACAAGTGCAAGGACATGTATGGCTTACATGCCAAGAATGCATTTTGCTAAAATCGTAGATATTTTAATATTTAGAATTAATTAGTGAGAGAAATGGACTCTGAACACCTAATTATAAGTATTAGAATAAGATTACATAAAAATAAAGTGGAAAAGACTTAATTATATTAAGAACCACAATAAATGAATTTTTGTGAAGTGAGTTAGGTTATTTATGAACGGATTTGCAGCTTGTTTGGACTTTATAGAAAGACCCAAGTATCCGCAGAATAATGAGACCAATAATTTATTAATCAGACAAATCATAAGAAAGTTATGTATAATAACAAATTTTCTATCATTTCCAAAAAGGATTGAACGCGTCACAGCCTACTCTCCAACCCAAAAACTGACGCCAAAAATTAAAAGTTTTAATGTTACTAAAGCGTTTGGGGTTGAGATTAAAGAATTTTCAACCAATGAGATGAGCTAATTTCAGGAGACGCCAGAAACGACTTCGATGAGAAGCATCAATGCTTCTGGAACCATCAAAGCGAGTGGAACGCACGACAGTCAGCAACGAGCTTTTTAAATTAGTGCGCGTTACCCCCAGTATAGTTCAGTACTCTAACCTAACCAGAGTAAATAACCTTTTACGTGTGACAGTGCAACGAGTGATGTGATAAATATTAACCATCGCTAGTGTATAATAAGGGCGATGACGAGTGTTAAATGCAGGGAGTACTATTTATTAACAATATTTTAAAAAATGAAATATAATAATTACCGATTGGTAAAGTTTATGTTGACACTACTCTAGTCAAGTACGGATTGTACATGGCTAAATTAGTAAACAATTGTCAATTGATAGGCATATGAGTAAAGGTTCTCGATTTTATTAATTATATTAGTTAAATAAAATATTATTGATATTTTAAAGAAAATAATATACGAATTCAATATAATAACAATTGTCTAAAATAACTAGAGTAAATATAGACGCTAACTTGACTACATCTAACGTTGACCAAGTCGATTATAAATTAACCTTCGAGAACAATCATTGCCATTAATAAACAATATAATCATTTTAAATATTTATGTTATGTATAGTTTTAAGATTTGTTACACTATAAATTAAATATTTTAATAACTCACTCTAAGCAACAAGTGGAGTTAACCTATAAGGAACAAACGTTCAGTGTCAACACTGAGTCCCGTTTTAAATTTATAATCATTTTGAAGAGACTCAAGTAATAAGAATTTAAATCTTAAATAAAATACCTTTCATTGTTAATACTTAGCCAAATAATATTATTTCGATACGCAGCGTTTATGAACGCGTATTACACATGTCTGAATAGCTGATAGGTGTACACCAGTTGTACCATGATACGATAATATCTGATATCGTATTTGAAGTTTTTTTTTTTGATTTTTTATTATTCTGTGTAAAATAATATTGTTCCGTATTAGCATCTTTGTAACTTGTATCATGTCAATTAAAAGAACGCACGAATTTTGGTAATAATAACCAAAATTAACCAAATAAGGTTAGCAATAATATTGTATACCATATCAGTGTTACCAGCCCTGAGCTGAAAGACTCTCATCAAATAATTAACTTGTTTTTTAATGATTATTCATTGTTTTAAAAGGAATTTAAATCGAATCAATTTAATGTTAATAAAGTAATAGTTCTCGTACCTGTGGATCAGTCTTATTATTTTTTCAAAATGGGCACAAGGAAAGTTTATTTAAAGAGCAATTGTTTCCTAAGGTGGCAGCACGATAATCGAGCAGCCAGTATTTGAATTTCAATTCAGTATCAAATACAAGAATCATTTTATTTACTGTATACATACTAATACACAAGTGAAATATTTTGTAAATTGTGTTGTGACCTTTCAGTGATACAGGGTCTATATTGGAAGACTGAGGACATTCACCGATGGTAAGTGAAAAGGTAAACATACCAGAGTGCATCAAGAGAAGTTTAACATTCCTTTTAAACAAAATTTAATAATACGTTGTAATTTTTATATAACAGCGTGGTTTGAAGATAACAAGTTTAATAACACATATAAAGACATACTATACTATACTATATAGAGTTTAGTGTACGTTTTATTATAAAGTAACGAGCCCATCGCGGGGCACGAATGATTAACTTACACACAACCACTAACCTTTTTTATAAATTTTATTATAACGTGGCGCCCATCGCAGTGCTTGATTAAAAAAGAGAATATATCCACAATAAGTATGTTATATTTTATTACAACTGTTATGGTTATGTTGGTGGAGGTTGTGCTGGAATACCATAATCAGTTGCAGCAAACATTTATTCCTTTGCCTCATATTAATAATAATGTAGAGTTGTGTGTGTTTTTCAACCTGGACAGCAAAACAGAAATACATAAACCTGTTTACAGGCAACTTGCAGTAGCAGTGTCCACATACAGTGAACATTCACTTCTCACATAGTTGCCACTTTTTGAGCAGCCTGTACAACCTGTTATTCATTTTAACCTGTTTTCACTTATTTATACTTTAGAAGCTTTTGGGCATTATACAGTTCACGTAAACAAGAGGGAGATAAAATAAGTATACTGAGTTAAAAAAAGAAGGTAGATTGCCTTTGTACCCATAGCATCATGGGATGTCGTGAGATATGGAATTATTCTGTATGTGGTCATTTGTTATGAAAGTCTTATTTCCACTTTTTAATTGTATCTACAAGTTTTTCATATTCCCTGTGTCATGTTAAACAGATGAACTAAGGCTGTTATAATTATTAACTTCCAGAGCTGATAGTGTCGTGTACAGATTTCTTTTTGTGTATATTTGTAAAGAATATTTATTAAAAGTATTGTATATTTCCCAAAATGTTGTTATTGTAAGAAATATTGCAAAGCTTTGTTAAACATTCTGTGTTTTGAAAGTTTCAAATTAATGTTTTAACTAGCACTAATTGTTTTAAAAAATTCAAGTTAAAAATAATCTTGATTTATTTTATATATTAGGTGAAAGAAAGAGGCAAACATGTTGGTAAAGCATATAAGGGAATTAAATCCAAATTTCGAGAAGTGCAACCACCAGGAACTATCAAAGGAGGACTTACAAGTGAGATTCCTATAAATTCATTACAGAATATGTCTGCCTCTACGTCTCATTCACATTCATCCATAATAGCTAATGCAGCTGCTTCATACAGAAGGGACTTGTCAGTACGGCAGCGAATGAGTGCTCCATCAGATACTGGGTAGTCAAAACTTCAGATGAAAGTTAATTAATATTGTAATGAAGTGGTAGTGAATTCGTAAATGTATTAGTATAAACAACAGTTAATAATATTGTTTTTGAAATATTTAGATTTTTATATTATTACATTGTATGTAGATTCAGTTGCTATTATTCAGTGAATTGTTTGGAAATTCATTCTCACTTCACCAGTACTGTCATCACACTTTTATTTGTCAAACCACTCTAGACTTGATCTGACAAATGAAAATTTCATGTAAAAATGTATGGTGGGTAGTCAGCTGTCATTGCCCACCACTGACATTAATACCTAAGTACAATAAAAAGATTATTACATATGTAATACAGTGGAACCTCGATATAACACCCCTGTGATAAAACACGACCCTTGATCTCTAACGCTCATTTTTCACGGTCCCGGCAAATTAAATAGTTAATCTTGGGACCTTTATATAAAGTGACTCTCGATATAAAGCCCTTTTTTGCCGGTCCGCAGACGAGGGTTATATCAAGGTTTCACTGTATCTGGTAGAGGCTATGGAGTGCTTTTAATTTTCGGTCTCAGGGTTATATATGTACAGATAGTGGAGTAAAATTAGATTTTTACTTCGGAAAAATTACGAATGGCCATAACTTTTTACTGTACATTTGTGAGGATGTTAGGAACAACATACAAAAAGTTACCGAACATAGAGTGTACTCTCGATTATTTATTTAACAAATTAGTTGTAAAATTCCATTGTTTATGGAATATCTCAAAAAGTTTAATTTTTTTTTTTTAACTAATTGTGCCATTCGAAAGAATGGACAATTTTACATAAAAAATGTATATAAAGTGTATCTCTAAAATGAAAACTGTAAGCTGCAGAATTTTTTTCTAACGCACGAAAATGTGAGGCGGTGACACGCAAGTGCAGCGCTCGAGGAGCGCACGGCCATGAGCGCGCTACACTAAATTTGTTATAACTTTTGATCTAATTCATCAAATTGAGCTCACAAAAATTTAAATGAAAGAAGAATCTTGCAGCTAACAAGATATCATGTTTTCAAACATGAAAAAATATATTTATAGGAATAATACGTATATAAATTTACGTCATAGTAGAATTTTCTACAAAATTAATTAAAAATCTGCCATTTTTGTAATTTTTAAGATAAACATCTGAAACTTTCACAGTTTACTCTTGAAATGACATTTAAAAAGGTAAGTGATATAAAAAAAATCTTAAAATTTTAGTTCGAAAAATACAGAGCTCAAAATATTCAATAATTTTAAAAAATGACAAATTTGAATTTTTAGGTCATGTTTCAAAGACCAACAACTTTAGTTTAAAATGTGATATTGAAACTTTACAGGTCCATTTTTTGAAGCTTGAAATCTGTACTTTAAAATGGTCTGATTTGTTTTATCTAAAAAAAAATTAATAATAAAATTTTACAAATAACCAAAAAAAAATTTTTTTGCTCCGAAATCCGTGAAATTTGTTGTTAAATAAACTTTAATTACATTTATAAAAAAAATATTTAGCTTACCTAACCAACATATTTTTATACTACGACCTTAAAAAAAGTATATCCACTGAAAAATAATTTTTTTATTTGTTAATATAAGTGTAAATTGTATAAAATACGAAAAAATTACGTTTTTTTTTAATAAATCGACGTAATATTTATTTTTTAAATGTATTTTCCTGCTGAAAATATGAATATAAGTTTACCTGTTGATGTAGTTTTATAGTTGTGAGTCAAAAATATTATATTTGAATGTTAGAGAGAGATAGAACATAAGAGAACACCTGCTCGGTGAGTATAGCGCTCACCTGGGCCATGCTACTATGTATACATGTCTAATAGAGGGAAGGGAGAATTTTGAAAGTAGGTCGTTTACTTTTTCACAGTTTGTCTTATGAAGCCAAGCACATCAACCACGTGTTTGTTGTTCCTTGTATTATTTTCAATTTAAAAAGTGTTCTTTTGTAACAATTGCACAAATAGTTATTATTTATAAATGCACGAATTTATATCTTTGAGTGAGTAGTGATTATTACTGAAAAAAGTGTGTGTTTCATATATTACTAGCAAAATATCCGTGCTTCGCTACGGAGTTTCACGTTGTACGTAATTGTACAATTATTGCTAGCTTAATAGTATAGGATTAGATAGATTGTACAAATTCTCAACTCTTAGTTTGTTTATTTACATTCATAGCAACATCTATTTATTATTTATTTCGAGAAAATCGTTAGAGCCGTTTCCGAGAAAAAAAGGACATACATTTATTAATTAATTGAACTTCGTAATTTTCTCGACTGTAAGAACCTGCAAACAACGAAGTTTTTCAATTTAAAACAATGATTAAAAACTCAGAACTAAATGTATTCGGGGTTTCCAATAAACTGAGATGTCAACCACTTCATTTACAAAGTATGCAATTCCCGCGATAAATTTCATTATTTGGTTTTTTGCCCCTTAGGAGTGAAAGTTTTTAAAACCGTTTCTTAGTGAGCACCTAAGACCTATGATGAAGCTACTTCAAAGTTTCATTGATATCCATTCAGTGGTTTCAGAGATATCGTGATCAGTGAGTCAGTCAGTGGTATTTGGCTTATATAGATATCTATATCTAGCCGATTTACCCAGCGTTGTTCGGGTTCATAATTTATTCATAGGCTCATAGGCACCTATTCTTGTTCTAACGTTATTTTACTTGTATATTGTATAATCTTCCTTATATTGTTATGTTCGCATTCTCACTGGAGTAATACTCTGTAGCGCACCTGTTTAAGAACATGTCATAAACTGTATTCTTATATCTGGAGAAGAATTCTGTTGCGCGTGATGCTCCTGCTCGATTTCTAACTCTGGGAGAGGGCGAACAGCTAAATTAGTTTTCAATAAAATGTCTACAGTACTTGCACGCGCTGCGTATTTACTGTCTTTTATAATTCATTGTGTTAATGTTGAAATAAGGCATTTGTTAAATTAGTGTCTCCTAAACTTATTCTAACAATACAATACCTCTATAGATTTCAGCTTATCAATTTTTAAATTCAAACTGAAGCAAGTGCATTTATATTGTCTGAACACTATGATCTGAATACATTTGCTATCAAAACTTTGTTTTTTATACTCGCTTATAACTTACTTCGATCTTAACTTATCCACTTTTAAATTCAAACTGAAACAACTCTGAATTCACACACTATTAAGAAGTTTCTTAAGATGCATACACCACCTTTGATATCATAACCTATATCTTTATTTATAAGAACCGTGGACTATGGCCCCGCCGTCTTTCGCGGGATCCGACCTAAGACTCCCCGGGTTCCATGGATGAACTCTGGGGAAGGCCCGTCGGACGACTCCCGCGCTATTTCCTACGCAGGAGACTTCCACCGATGCTATGGTAACCAGAATCTATTCTATTGGGTTGCCATAGTAACCAGATGTAATAGTTTTTAAGACCCAAAGGACCCCCCAGAGGATCGTATCGAAAAAACACTTGTCCCATGTTGGTTCTCCCGTTGCATAAAATATTTGTGCCAAGTTTGGTTGAAATCGGTCCAGTGGTTTGGGAGGAGATGTGGAGGACCCCAAAGGACCCCCCCGAAGGATCGTATCGAAAAAACCTACCCTAAGATTGGTTCTCCCGTTGAGTAAAATATTTGTGCCAAGTTTGGTTGAAATCGGTCCAGTGGTATAGGAGGAGATGTGGAAGACCCCAAAGGACCCCATCGAAGAAAACACCTATCCTATGTTGGTTCTCCCGTTGCGTAAAATATTTGTGCCAAGTTTGGTTGAAATCGGTCCAGTGGTTTAGGAGGAGATGTGGAAGACCCCAAAGAGCCCCCCAAAGGACCCCATCGAAAAAAAACACCTATCCTATGTTGGTTCTCCCGTCGCGTAAAATATTTGTGCCAAGTTTGGTTGAAATCGGTCCAGTGGTTTAGGAGGAGATGTGGAAGACCCCAAAGAACCCCCAAAGGACCCCATCGAAAAGAAACACCTATCCTATGTTGGTTCTCCCGTTGCGTAAAATATTTGTGCCAAGTTTGGTTGAAATCGGTCCAGTGGTTTAGGAGGAGATGTGGAAGACCCCAAAAGAACCCCCCAAAGGACCCCATAGAAAAAAACACCTATCCTATGTTGGTTCTCCCGTCGCGTGAAATATTTGTGCCAAATTTGGTTGAAATCGGTCCAGTGGTTTAGGAGGAAATGTGGAACATACATACAATGGGGGGGGGTTGCCCCTTAGGAGTGAAAGTTTTTAAAACCGTTTCTTAGTGAGCACCTAAGACCTATGATGAAGCTATGTTCAAAGTTTCATTGATATCCATTCAGTAGTTTTTGCTCTATGTTGATTCTATGTCAGTCAGTCAGGCAAACTTCCCCCCCCTTTTCCCCCTTTAAAGGTCGAATTTCCAAAAATCCCTTCTTAGCGGATACCTACATCACATAAGGAACCTACATGCCAAATTTCAAGTTTCTAGGTGTTATAGTTTCGGAGATTTCGTGGTGAGTCAGTGAGTGAGTCAGTGGTATTTCTCTTTTATATATATAGATGTCGAGATTTGAGGTTATACTTTCGACTAAATAGAATTTTTTGACGTGATATTATTGATTAATATTACTAATAATCTTCAGTTTTCATTTGAGGTATTTATTTTCGTTTTTTATATTTTCACGCTAAACCTCGAAGTGTATAAAATTTGCACTACTCGAAAATTTAAAATAAGTTAATTTCATGCTTGAAAATAGAAAAAAAATATCTAACCGGAGGTCTGAAGGAACTTAAAAAAGTTTTCCTCGGTTAGTTTTTTATCGATTAAGCTAAAAATTTATTTAAATATTCCTTATAACATTTAGAAGGGCACGACGTTGAGTTTTTCCCAAAATTTTCAAAAAATTTTCCGAAATTTTCCCTCTTGTCAGAAAATTGTTTTGGAAATTTTGGAAAAAAGGCTGCGGTACGATGTTTAGAATGATATAAAGAGTGTGTAAATGAATTTTCAGCTTAAAATTTTTCCAAAATTTTCCCTCTTGTAGGAAAATTTTTTGGAAAATTTTGGGACAAACTCAACGTCACGCCCTTCTAAATGTTATAAAGAGTGTGTAAACCAATTTTCAGCTTAATCGGTATAAAACTAACTGAATAGGAACTGTTTGAAAAATTTTTGGTTCGGACCTCCCCTTAACCGCTTTTCCAAAAAATATTTGAGAAAGCAAAATTACAGTGTATACTGAATAATGCAGAATTTAACATTTTAAGGTTTAGCATGATATGATTATTTAGAAGTAATAATATATACATTTTTTTTTTCAATTTTTACAGATTTTTTAACCATGTAGAAATAGATTCTTCCAAAGAAACAAAAAAAATGGAGCAGGTTGACGTATCCGAAATTTGTTTTATTTGCAACAATGAATTACAAAAAGGTTCTACCGTTGGAAGTTAAAACGAAGGGCTTATTGACTTTACACAAATTTTCATTATTAAGAAAAGGTGGTTTCGATGCTATGTTGAAAGCAGCTGAATCCATTACGGTATATACTTCTTGTAGACAAATATATATACAAGAAAAATTCGTTAATGTAGCTCTCAGCACTAAAGTGAACCCTTCTAGAAGTATTATCAGTCCGGAAAAAAAAACGATTGAGACTTTCGGCACCTTTTTTTGAATGGGAAACTCACTGTTTCATTTGTGGAGAAGAAGCAAATGTAATCGCTCAGTCAAAACAGCGCAAAGAATTATGTAGAGTTATTCATTCTGTTACTTGTGATTCAACAAAAACAACAATTTTAAACCATATAAAAGATCTCGGAGATGATTATCATAGGAACATCTATACAAGAATCTGCAGCTTCAAGTTTAATGGCTCATAAGGCTGTCTATCATAATGATTGTTTTCTTAATATAGTTAGGAGTTCAAAGCCTCTTAGCCATGAAGTAGGTAGACCTCTAGATAAAAAAGTTAAATTTGCGGTCCAAACAATCATTGATTATATCGATAACAATGAAGAATGTCAGTTCACTCTGAGTGAATTGAAAAACTGTTTGACAGATTATGTACCTGATGGTAAGACCATCAAAACTCACCTACAAAACCATTATCAAGATCGCATCATCATTTCTAGTAGCTCAACATATTCAACTGTTGTATGTTTGAAAAAATGCCAGTATGATATTCTTTCTGATTCATGGTATGAGCATAGGAAAGCGGACAAAAATGATGAAGACTATAGACTTTTGGATGCCGCTGCTGAAAAACTTCTGTCAGACATTCAAACTGAAATGTATCAAGCTAGTGACAAAATGTTCGATGACATCGATAAAAATGTTTCGCCTAAACTTTTATATTTATTAAAAAAAATTATACTCAAAAATAAAAAAGGAGATAAAAGACCGCACGAAGTAAAGTGCTCTTCCATTGGCCATGCAGTGATGTCAGCTGTAAGACCCAGATCATTCCTTTCTTCGCTTCAAATTGGAGTTGGTGTTACAGTGCATAGAAAGTTCGGCTCAAAACGAATAATAGATATTGTAACGTAACAGAGTTGAGGTCCCCCAACGTTACATAAAAATTGAATGAAACATGGTAAAGGACCATACCCTGAATTAAGGTTGTTCAATAGTTAATGTGTTTGAGAAGTACCTCAAGTCAAAAGAGGCAATGACTAATGTTAAATATAAAAGAACCAGACCAATGAATGATTGAATGTAATAAAATGTTTGTTTTTGTACTGTAGCATGTTAAGGTCTACAGAGTATTTATGTTGTATGTTGAATATACTAAAAATGAAATGATGTTGTTTGATAATAATACTTCATCAATAATTATGTTTATATTTATATTAGATTTGTCTTTATACAACCCAGTATAGTTACCAATGTTAGGCACTATACTAAGTTCTAAGTATTGTATAAAGTGGAATAGTACTGTTGTTTTAATTAATGTTTATAAACTGGGCCAGGAGGGTGACCAGTGTTTCATGTTTAACAAGTAGTTCTGACAATTATATTATAAATTAATGAAGGGTTCCAGAACCAGTTAATTAATGTAAAAAAGTAACCACCAGTAAATTAAAATTAATGTAATTAACCATGTAACCAATAATTAATTGTACAGTAGGTCAGGTAAAAGAAAATTAAGTTAAAGAACCAAATAATGTTATAACGGTTGTAAGAAAATCTATAGGCCTAAATTCCATATTAGTGAAAGGAAATTAATACCTTTTTAAGAAACCCAGTCCAACGAAAATCTGGTAAAACAGTTACTGTTTAAGAAGGAAGGTTAGGGGAGAATTTTAGGTGATTTAATATTAATCCAAGCATGGAGTATTTTATTGGAAAAGAGTAGTAATATTCTATAATGCCGGCTCAAGGATATATTGAAAACGTGGTTGTTAAGGCAACTGAAATGTACAGAAGTTGTTGATTTGAATTAATTCGTGCTGATTGTTACAAGCTATTAGGTTGAGATGGACCGATATATTTAAAAAATATGAATAAATCTAGAAGAAATATGACTCAAAATTGAAAAACCCTTTTTGAAAAATAATGATAATTTAATGCTAATGAGTAATAAAATTTAAATAACCTTCCAAATTGTAAATGAATACAGTTAAAAAGAATTGAAAGCCTCTCACCTCATTCACCAAATAATTCCGCTGGATTTGGTATAAAACCAATTCCTTCTATAAACCGAAGATCAGTAAAAAGAATTAAAGCCTGAACTAACGGAATTATTGAAAATACCAGAAGACTCAGTTTGGCAGAAATAACCTTCATTGGCAGCAGAAGAAGCTGGGATCCTAATTTCGTTTCACCGGGACTGAGAATTGTTAAGAGCACAAAAGAAGAACAGAAGTCCGAAGATTTCCTGAGGGTTTACCAGTACACGCCACCATCAATTTTATTGAAAACCAGAGCAGTTTCACTGGATGAAGACGAGATAAGCTGATTTTTGGCAACTGTTTACAAACGTCCACCGCCAGTCGAAGTTTTCGTCGGATTGGTAAAAAAACAACCTATTTTAATTTCACTGTATTTAGCGTAAATAATTTTATTTTTGTAAATTGAGCAACCTTAATTATGCATTTTACCTGGCCTTACTAATGGTTCCAAGAACTTTACGAACCCTGGGATAAGAATTATTTATTATTTTCATGTGTATATGTTTATAGATTTTGAGTAATTAATAATCGATATATTTCTGGGTGATCGATTGGATCGTATTATTGTTTTTTGAGATAACGTGGACTGTAAAGTAATATAGAAAATAAATAAAGTATCTTTATTGTATGAAATAACGTTTGAAGTTATTGCAGAATAAATACTATATGTAGTGGTTGGAATAATTTACAAAAAGATTGATTCAAACTCAATGAATAACTAACCTATAAGTACGCTTATTACAAGGAACAGCGCTCAAAGTTTGCAGCTGGTGGGACGGGAGATTGCTGAACTAGCTTGTGTTTAGTACAAAATTTGAATGGAATTTTCTACCATCGAGTGACTAGGGTTGACACAAATACCCCTTACATTCAGTCAATACTCCATACATATCGCTAATATTACACAACCACTGAAAACTAAGTTAAGTCTATATAGTAGTATGATTATAAATTCAAGGAACATAATTATAATTTTGTTTGCTTAATAATCTATCTTCCGAAGGTTTCATCGGTCACAATCAAAGGATATATTCATTAATAAATAAATCATTAAAAAACGCAGAGAAAGCTTTTCGTCACTGACGCAACCCAAAGTGAGACTGTATTGAACCCCATTACATACAGTCACATACTTGTAAACGTTGTATTCCAAATTGGAATCCAACAGTGGTGCTTCCACACATCTTCATATAATTAAATAAAATATAGTAACCCGTTTAATTACAAATTGGCGAACCCAACAGTGGGGCTTAAGATCAGAATAAACAGATAACTAGTTTAATTACAATATATGTAGTAGTCTAGGGTTTTCCACCACATATAACGAAGCTAGATTGTACGAAGCTTCAGCTACTTTGCAAAATGAAAATTTAATCAATCAGCAAACTTTTGTTCAATTGGTATGTGATAACGCTGACTTTAATGTAAACACTCTTGATGGCAAAGGAAGTTTTCACTTCATGGGTTCAATACAGATTGTGACACCAGAATCAGGTTTACAACCTCAAAAACCGATTGAAAGAATTCAAAAAATGCCTTCAGAAACTGAAATTGCAGATATAGCAAATATTCCGTTAAAATTGTATAATTATAACAAGGGAGAAGGTTTGAGTAAATTAAAGGTAAATATTCCAGATAAATTAAGAGTACCAGACATCGCATTTGACTCACTTGAACCTATTATGGATGCTTGGAAAATATAAAGTATCCCATAAATCTCCTGGGTGGAATGGTTTTATGGAAATTTTAACGAGTGATAAAATGTATCAAAAATCAAAAATTATTTTTTACCTTTTATTAATGCAGCTCCTAGCGATTATGATACAATTTATACGTCATTATTACAATCAGTAAAACAAACTGAGAAAAGTGGTATGCTCACTTGCTTTGTGACATTTGATCAGCCGTTGTACATCAAGGCTCGTGATATCATAGCTTTCACCCCTTTATCAGACAAGTCTTTCATTGTACCAAGACTAGGAGGATTTCATGTGCTTATGTCGTACTTTGGATGTATCGAATACATTATGGGAGGTAGTGGCATAAAAGAGGCTCTCAGTACTATTTATGCTGAAAAAACAGTAGACATGATTTTTACTGGTCATGCTTACGCAAGAGCAGTCCGTGCGCATTGTCTTCTTCAGCTCGCATTGATTAAACTTATTTTTAAAGAACTTGAAACAACAAATTCAGAATTTCACTATTTAATGAACGAAGATCTAGATTTGCCTACAACCTTATGTAATTTATCTAGTGAAGATGTTGATATCGATAATATCACGCATAGCGTTAAGATACAACAATTAATATCAATTGTTGAAAAAAAAATGCAAGAAATATCTAGTTGCAGTAAAACAGGAAAATTATGGATAAATTACATAAAAATGGTGTCAGTATTTAAAGATTTTATTGCAGCTGAGAGGATGGGAAAATGGAATGAGCATTTAGATTGCATTGAGGTAATGTTACCATATTTTCATGCTGGTGGACATTTACCGTATGCAAAATCCGCTCAACTTTATTTACATGATATGAGAGATTTGGAAAAAAAATGGATCCCACAGAATATCAGCAATTTACCAATGATGGTTTTTTTACGGCAAGGCGCTCAGATAAATTTTTCTGTGGTATTCATACTGATCAAACAATTGAACAAACATTGATGAGATCTATGAGCGTCGAAGGAGGTCCTTTTAAGCGCGGAGTCACAGAGAGTGTCGTTTATAAGTGGATAAAAGGAGTAAGTGGTACTAAAAATATTCTTGATGGTTTAGAAAGTTTATGTAATATATCGTTCAATAAAGGTCAACAACACGATGACGCCAGCGATGCTCGAATAAAACGAGATGACGAAGACGGTGCAAAACTTGTTGAGTGGCTCACAGATCACAACCCTTTTACCACAAATACTGAAGTTATTATGTCTATAGCAACTGGTGTTTCTGGCAACAGTCAAATAAATTGTCATGAAGCTTTTGAAATTGGGGTAGATTCTATGAAAAAAATTAACAACGAAAATTTCAAAGACTTGAAATTGAGAAGGAAAGATAAATGCTTGTCTTTATTAGCAGTTAATAGTAAGATCAAAATTGATGATACAATAGTGCCTGTAGACCCTTTATTACTGTTTCAAAGAATATCGGTTATGAAACAAATCACAAGAAGAGTTGGAAGAATATATGAAGTACGAACTAGCTCCATTTCCTTTGTCACTGTTTGATGAAGGAGGATTAAGAAAGACTCAAAAATCAACATTATACAAGGTTTTCTCTGATTCTGAAAATTCATTTGATAATTCAAATAACATTGTTTATGTTGTTGATGGAGGCATGTTGCTGCATCGTGTACCTTGGAAAACTAATGAAAAATTCAGTACTATTTTAGATAGATATGTTGAATATTTAAATTGCAATTTTGGTAATGATATTATTGTCGTTTTCGATGGTTACTCAACAAATAGTATTAAAACTAGTGAGAGAAATAGAAGAGCACTGAAACGCCAATCAACTGAGATTTTTTTCACACCAGACATGACTCTTACTACTCCAAAAGATAAATGTCTTTCAAACATAAGTAATAAAGAACGATTCATTCTTGAATTAAAAAAAAAAAAATAGAAGAAAACAATATTATTGTCCACAAAACTGAAGATGATGCAGACGTGCTCATTGTGCAAACAGCTATTCAACAACCTCATGAAAACGTTATCATTGTTGCGGAGGACATCGATGTACTCGTCATTTTATCAGCTTTATGCCCAGCAGATAGAGAGATTCATTTTCTCAAACTGGGTAAAGCTAGTACAGAGCGAAAAGTATACTCGTCGAAAAGTTATTTGACAAAACTTCCATCTTGTAAAGAACGAATTCTGTTTATTCATGCTTTTACAGGATCTGATACTACGTCATGCTTTTTTGGAAAAAGCAAAGTGAAGTTTGCTAAAATGTGCGAGACAAAGAAATATTTACAAGAACCCATTGATGTTTTTCTAACACCAAATCAAGACACCGATGCTATATTTGATGGCGAAGTTACGTGTTTATTAGCATTATATGGTGCTACGACACGAATAAATACTTTAAACGAGATTCGTTATAAATGTTTTATTAAAGAAACAACAAAGCTAAAAAAATAAATTTAGCTGTACTCCCACCATCTGAAGATGCAGCTAACCTTCATTTCAAAAGAGTGTATTATCAAGTGCAGACTTGGCTTGACAATAAATTGCAAGCGGAAACAAGAGGATATGGGTATGATTCCAATTTTCATGACTCAAGATGAACTTCTGAAAATGATATTTTGTGGATGCAAAAGTGGTTGTGCTAATATGTGCGGTTGCAGGAAAGCTGGCTTATTTTGTACCATAATATGCTCTACTTGTTCCGGAACTGATTATCTCAACTGCCAAGCTTTTTTTGAAGAAGAGCGAGAAATTTACCAGTCAGAGCTTCCATGAAGTCAAGAGATTGAAATTTAAAAATTGTTTTTTTCATATTTATATTTTTATTATGCAAAGATTTAGCCGTATTTATTAAATCAGTTTTATGTAAATGCAATATATTATTTTCCAGATACCTTCGCAATCCCCTAAATATCCAAGCCAAATTTCTTTAAAATTCAGCGAGTTGCGTTTTGTTTCCAGCGTAGTATTTTTTACAAAAAGACGGCCATATTATGTCAGCCATTTTGAATTTTTATTTTTTAATATCATATTCTTTTTCGGTGTCATTAAAAACCCCCTTACGATTAATATGAGCGAAATTTAGATTATTTCCTGAAAATCGGCCATATTGGATCAGCCATTTTGAAATTCTATTTTTCGACATCATATTCTTGTTCAGCGACCTCAAAAACCCCTATATTATCAATTTGAGCAAAATTACTTTGAAATTCATTGAGTTATTTCAAATTTGCCTTAAAAAACTGTTTTTTATTGTTTAAACAATTAGCGTACATATATAATTTATAACTTTTTTCCGTAAGACATTTCAAAGTGATTTCAAAAGGTTTTAGGGAAAACTATGCCATTCGTAATTATTCCGAAATAATGCATATTTTTAAGCTATCTATATTTTTAAACTCCACTAAGAATAATGAGCACATGTAAACATTTTAATTATTGATTTGTTTTTCAAATGGTAATAAACCACTAAAGTAAAAAATATGAAAAAGTTATGAAATATAGATTTAAAAACTATGTACAACAATAGACACATCTGTATAAGATTTGAACAGCAACAAAAATGTGTCATGAAGAATTTTGTTTAATTGCTATGGAATAAATTACTGCACTATAAATATCTTAAAAAGAGTCGGATCATTGCAGCTGAATAAACATATGAAGTCTACTTCTTACCTCCTCACTAAGTGGACATAACCTATGAATCGAAAACTATGATAAAAATTTGAACCACCCGCAACCACCAGACAATTAGCAATGTGTGTACAAAGTGATTTGGCAATGTGTATATAGCAAGATGGTTATATTGTCCTGCAATTAAAAATGCTGATAGTCGCATAACTTATTAACCTAATTATTTAATTCAACTTTTTGACTACAAAAACATGGTTTTCTAATTTCTTACATTTTTTTCAATCACTCTAGGGGTGGTTAACCCCCAAAACCTCCTTTGCTGTGCCACTGATCTCAAGTAACATGATTTAGAAATAAGTCAGATAACATTTTGTGGAGTAATAAAAACATGTACAATATGTTGTACATGTATGTACATGATACATATACATATCATGATACTCATGAGCCATAAGATGAATGATCTGCTTTGCTAAATTAAGTCCATGACAGAAAAAAATAATTTTGAAATTTCCAGTCAGTGATAAATTCTGCAGAATGTTGTTGTTTTCTAATGGCAGGACATTGAATCATTCCATTTGTCTTCTGGCATCCCAATAGAGTTTTGGTAGATTCCCTGTCTCTTGATAAGAGTGATCCAATCCCGAACACACGAGAAGATGGTCTCTGTTCATCACTGTATTCAGCTGCTTACAAATTGTGCAGTGGTGGGATGTGTAGATCTTAATACGATGGAGGTGTTCAGCAAGGCAGTCGTGACCAGTATTGAGTCTGAAGTTCGCTACTGCTTGGTTTCTGGGTATATTTTTGTTTTTGTCCCAAGTGTTTTCAGTGTTTTTCCACCATTTACCACTAGACGCAAGGCTGGCCTCATTGGTGAACATCTCTTGTGTTTTGTTTTTAACAAGTCTTTTGATTGTTCTTGTGCTGTGTAGTGTTTTTCTCCCTTGCAATGTTGTACCCTTTTTAGCTAGCAGGTCGGCTGTTTCATTCCCACTTATTCCTACATGTGAGGGGATCCACTGGAGAATTATTGTTTTCCATTGTTTACTGAGAAGGTTTATTGCATCCTTTGTTTCTTTTACAGTGCTACCTATAGGCTGTCTGTTTGATGCGATAGACTGGATTGCAGACTTGGAGTCAACAAGAAAAACGGCTTTTTTAAAAGCTAGTGGTCTGAGTAAGAGTTGTTGTAATGCCAAATGTATTGCCTTTATTTCTCCGTCAAAACTGGTTTTATTTTCTCCCACTGAAATGTAGTGGGAGAACAATTCTGCAGAATGTATAAATATAAGATTATCGAGTGATTAAAATAAGTGCTTTTAACATTGTAAGCATTTCCTCAAATACTTAGTCTTTCTGATGAAGTTTCTTCTGAATATGTGATAGACAGGTAAAATTGTTGATAAAGCGTGCAGACTTTTAAATGCACCTAACAAAAAGAGTAGAGTTCTAGAGTTAACTACATGCTGATAATATAAAAACAAGTATGTTGGCATGATTTTTGTCTACTGTTGAAACGTTACTGCAGAGAGTGCAGGAGTTTACATATCAATCTGTGAGTGAAATGTTTGTTGTTTAGGCGTCATTTTAATATATCTACCACTCCCCTTTATCAAAATTGAAGTTTTGAGTATGAAATAAGCTGTCAAAATGCTGTTATAGTGTTCACTACAAAAAGCAAGTTATCTAACTCTAATTTTATTGAATGTTATTTCTCTTAATACATACTGGCACATACGCCACTCTTTGCTTCTATGTTCATAGGTCACTTCAGACATTCACAAAAGGGTGTTGTTTTACATAAAATTTGTTTAGATTGTGATAATGTAAATTGGTTTTCCAAATGTAAATTTGTTTAATATGTTTACATTTTGATAAAGAAATAGTGATATATTTTTTGTTCTACTGTCTGTTCACCTAAATATGCCTAACCATGCAGTGTTTGATGTGTATACTGGTTTGTGGATAATCAGCTTAACCACTGAACCAGTCTTAATGAACGGACTTCAGAAAAATTTTCTTTTATATCGTAAGTGCCCCTGTGTGTGTTATTGAAGAAACCAAATTTCAAACACAGCGTACAATTTAAGGTATTTTTCACAACTTCACTGAAATCTGTGCCATAAAAGAACACTTGCATTTTCAAACTTTTAAAATTGGAACCACCTGATAGAAAAAAATAAAGATACGCTAAGTTACAGCTTATTGTTTTTTTGTGTTTTGTGATGGAATTCAACACAGGGATATGTTGAGAGTTTTTATGCTTCGGCAGACCATAATGCCTAATGCTCAGTCGGTAGAGCATTAGGCTTTTAACCTAAGGGTCCTGGGTTCAAGTCCCTGTTCGGGCGCCATTGAGACAATTGAATTTCTTTCAATTAATAATATAATCGAGTCCCTATATTTGGGCATCACTGAAACAATTGATTTTATTTCAATTAATAATATCTTACCTTCGGGTTTCACTCCTGGGTTCTACAGACGAACAAGTTGCAGAAAGATTACTTAGGTTTGAGTTACGAAATAATTACGCTAACACAAATTTTTCGGATTCTAACAAATTATCTTTCTTTTATTAAACTGAATTATTTCCTTTCACTTTACCTTCACACTACAAAAAACAAGAATACATGGATATTTAATCACTCAATATAAACTACTATAAAAAATGACTTAACAATAGCGTTATTTTTTTAACCAGCACTTTGCGACACTCTCTCTCTCATACTCTTTTAACTCCCTTACTCCTATCTCGTTAATAAAATATTTTAACTTGGAAATATTAAATTGTTTTTAAACTTTGATTAAAATGTTCTATTTTTTATCAATGAATTGTGTTCAGTACAGTTACCCATCCATCCAGTGTTCCTATCGTTTCACCACCTTGTGTTCCCCACTTTCTTCATTAATACACTCCGAAACTAGTTTTTTACAGTTAAATTTTCCATCAGCTGTTGCTTATTGGTTACCCCATAGTTTACGTTATTTTAACATAAATGCACCATTACTTTCAGTCGGCCGACTTTAGATTTGCTCGCGAGCAGTGATTGGGTTGACCGCGCGGTCAGAGTTACAAGTTGAACTAACTCTTAAACTGGCGTTAGGGCAGTGATTCACAAGGGTGAGTCTGGTCATGTGATCACCCTCTGCGCTCCAATTGGTTCTTTTAAAAAGTGCTATAATCTGGACAGCGAGTTTGGCAACATTTTGCCGCCTGGTGAAATCTACGACTTGGCATCATTTTTTCCGTGATTCACAGCTACCACAAACTGTATGTCGTTGCGTAATATGTCCGGCCTGTCTGAGTACAGAGACAAAACACAGACGTGTTGTTTTATAATAACACTGCATGCGTGGTTGATGAAATCGAGGTTCCACAAAGGTGAACAGTGACTACATTGGGATTACAATTGATTTAAATTATTACTTTTAACATACAATTCTGTACCGTTACAATGTTATAATATGTTTGAAGTACTGTGTTCTCCGTTATATAATTCGCTCGTTGTATAAGATGCATGGGAAAAAATGTAAACAGTAATTTTTTTACTAAAATCATTAATTATGATTTAGAGTAGATTAATTTTATTATATTATTACGTTTTTTTAGGTTGCACGTCTTTACTAAGAATGTATAAAGAAATATGATGACCTAGGTACATTTATTAAAAGCTTAGAATAGTAGATTAATGTAACAATTAGGCCTTTACCGGAATACTATATTAAATTATTAAAACTATATTAAATCAGGAAGTATTAATGTTATTAACCTATAGTACTTTAATCCTAAATGTTTTATCGGCAAGTTCTCTTTTTCACCTGCCTCCTTCAGCTGTACTTTTAGAAACAGTGTCTGGTGCAATTCCTTCTGAAGTAGCTTCATAAATTTTGTAATCTTTGTGGCTGTGAAGATTATTGGTAGTGCCACATTTCTATGCTGCTATTATGATATTGGGCCTTACCTTCGACCATGTTGATTCTACCCATTAGCAAACTTGAGTAACAGTTTTAATGCTCTTCAGCAATTTGTTGCAGGTCACTAGTCATCATCAATGTTGTATTGCACTTTCCCTGTTTTTAACTGTAAATGGCTTATTGATGGATATGTCTACCAGTTGTAACTGCAGTGTATCACAAGTACTTCAGTCTTGTTATTTTTTAATTTTTTCAAGACAGTTTCTTTTAGATGAGATTTAGATTGATTGAAAACAAACAGAACTTTATCCTTAGGTAGAGCCCCTTTATGTTTCAGTCGAAATTTGTTCATCCACAATTGTACACCACGCTTGTCTAACCATTCACAGTTTTAGTTTGAAATTGTGATGTTTAAAAACATACACCCTTAGTGAGTATTAGTCAATATTTTGTAAAAACCCAGTGATAAAGATTTACTTTTAATATGCGTCTTTCTATATAAACATAACCCAAAGTCACAAGGTGGAAAATTAAACAAGTGCTTACTAATATTAATTTATGTATAAAGTATTAGTTATTGTAACAGTGCAACTAAGGATGGATTATGGATCCTCATCATATGCCTCTGTGAGCTATCAGTATCTTTGGAAACTTAACACTGTCCATAGTGCAGCATTGAGATTTAGTAGAGAAGCATTTCTTATTTCTCCTGTTGATAGGATTCATGCAGGCTTATCAGATAGTTTTTGTAATCTGTGATATTGGCAAGTCCTTGAAATAATGGCATCTTGGTTTACATATACCATGAATGTTGTCTGACCACACCAAAGGCTACTATACTGGATGCAGTTCTGTCAACCTGTTATGAAGTTATATCAAGGTATACTGATTTTTGCATAGCATTTGTAATTGGGTGAAAGTCTTATTTGACTGGCCATCCAGATATTACAATTTTCTTTGCTGAAGTTTTATTTCAGTAGTATCAACTGAACTGCATGTGATCAGAGTGGCAGTAATAAATACACTGGATGAGTACCCAGTAATAACTGTAACCATCTCAAGTCTTCCTTATATGCATTGATTCATCCTCTGCATTGAAGTGTCTTTGTAGAGGCCTTGGGAAAAGAAAACCCCATATTTGAATTTGCTGTCAGATTCTAATGTACAAAAGTGTTTTCCATGGGTACATATATTGTTGTGATGACTGCATGCATCGTCATGTTTGAACAATGGAAAAAGGATGATTTAACACAGAGAAATCACTATTTATAACTTTAATGATAGTTTAAATAAAATGACAATAAACACTTGTATGTAAACAGTTCTTCAAATTTTGTCTAATAATCACCCATTTAACAAAATTTTGTGTAACACAAATATCACCTATTTAAAAGTGTTGCACTAAATAATACAAGTCACCAATTACATATTTCCACACACAATAATTTTACAATTATCACTTTACACTAAAAGCATACTGAATCGCTGTCTTAAAACTCATTGACTGGCCACTTCTGAATCCTGTATTTATACCGTGCCGCGGTTGTGATTTGAATCTACCACTGTCTGAATAATCACATCTTTGCAGATGCATAGAAAACACTCAAAACTTTGATACTACATTATTGTCGACCCTGTAGAATACACACATGCCATACAGGTTGCCTATCTAAATAGGCATTCGAATATATTACCTAGTTAGACATCCCTATCACCACATTACCTGCCAAAACTGTGAAAGAAGCTACATTATTATCTGTTGCTGAGGTTCTTATACCAGCTGTTAATCAAAAAAAGATGAAACTGCCAGATTTGCTGAGCAGATAAAACAACTACTAACAAACCAGAATCTTGCTTCTAAATACTATACCATACGAGGGATAGTTGAAAAGTTCGTGGAATGGATATGAAAAAACAAGCTAATTGCTACAAAAATGACTTTATTTTTCATATAATCTCCCCCAACGTCAATATACATGATCCAATGCTTCTCTAATAATTCGATTCCTTTCTTGAAGTAAAAATCTGGAAGATCCATAAAATACCCCTCTACAGCTGCTGTTACTGCTTCATTTGATGAAAAACATTTTCCAGCCACACATTTTTTAATGTTTGGAAATAGATAGAAATTGGAGGATGCTAGATATGGTGAATATGGTGGATGTTCTAATAATTCATACTTCAAGTCTTGCAGTTTACTCATTACCAAAACACTTTCATGTGCAGGTGCATTGCCATGATGAAAAATTATTTTTTTCTTTGCTAAACCGGGTCTTTTCTCACAAAATTTTTTATTTAGTTGTTCCAGAAGGTTTGAATAACATTCTCTGGTTATTGTCTGGCCTTTCTCAAGATAATCAGTTAGCAAAATACCTTTTGCATCCCAGAATATCAATCCCATGATTTTTCCTGCTGATGGAACCACCTTTGCTTTCTTTGGAGCACTTTGCCAGTGAGAGTTAATTGTTTTGACTGTTGTTTCATTTCTGGAGTGTAGTGGTGGACCCACATCTCATCCACAGTAACAAATCTACAAACAAAATCACTCCTATTCTTTGTAAAATGCTCTAAAAATTTCTCAAACTTTCGTTCTCATTGCCTGTTGGTTACTTGATAACAAATGCAGCACCCAGCTTGCACAAAGTTTTTTCATACCAATTTCTTTAGTTAAAATGTGATGTACACGCTCGTGTGAGATTCCTACGATTTCCGGTAATGTCATCCACTCTCATCACCGGTCTTCCAAAACTGTGTATGAAATTTGTTTAATGATATCTAAAGTTGTTAATAATTTTTGGGCGTCCACTGCAGGAATCATCTTCAATGCTCGTATGACCACGTTTAAACACAAGTGCCCATTGTTTGTGAAGGCGCGGCATCTTCATTTTTCAAAACACACGTGATATGTAAATTTCAAACAGGTGATAAACAATGAATACATTGCCGTATAGATTTGAAAATTCACAGCTGTTTACATGAAATATGAATCTTATAACACACTAAAAATATTAGTTCTACTGCTACACTATAGATGTCGCTCGGTGAACTTTTCAACTAACCCTCATACTTGTGTAAATTTAGCAGTTGAATATCTTTTATTTAATGTTTTTGTTCACAAAACGTTTGTGATAAGAATGATGAAGGGATGGTCTAAGACTGCGGTAGGCAAACCGCGGCTCGCGGGCCGCATGCGGCTCTTTGGCCCCTTGAGTGCGGCTCTGCCACAAATGACTACGTGCGGGCGCGCAGGCACGCGTGGGGGTGTCAGTCAGTCGGGTGACGGGAGACGTGGTGCAGGCGGGCACAGTGGAGGCTCGCGTGACTCATGCACGAGTTGAGTGAGTGAGTCAGTCAGCAGTCTCGTTGTATACAGTGGTCAGTGCTCATCGCGTCCGCAAATCGCGCATGGGTGATAAAAGTACCTACTCAAAGCATAAAGTTACCTGTATTTTTCCAACCAGCTGCAAATCCTACAGGTATTTTTGTCATCAATTTAAAAATTGTAATTATTTTGTGTTGGTGGCTTGTAGTAAAACTTGTTTTTTCGTGAATATTTTTGTAAAAATAAATTTAAATTTTTAATTATTTATATTATATATATATTTTTTTCTGTTGTTTAATTATTTATTTAGTGTATTATTGTATGAATCTTCTTTATTAGTTTAATTTCTTTCCTTGTGTAATGGTTTCGGTTCGTGATGATTTATTTGTTTATAAGAGCAGTTAAATAGATTATGTTATTGTAATAATCGATTTTGTTAGTATTGGTAGATTCGGGTCCTGATCCCTTGTCGATGTAGTACTGGTCCTCTTTGACGATCAGGTTCCAATTAATATCTGAAATTATCTTTATGATACACTTTATATATAAATAAAACTTCAATTCGAAATAATTAATTTTATTTATTGGTTTCAATGTAAATAGTCGACCTTGAGTCGTAATAGTTGCTCTCGGCTCGAATGAAACTCGTCTCAGGTCGAGTGAAATCGATTAGTTTAGTCTTTTAAAATTAATAATGTTTAGACATAAATATGGTTCTTTTAAACTGTTATCAGAAGTCAAAGAAAGGGCAAGACTGAAAAGTACAATACGAGGGGTAACCCAAAAATAAGGTATCCATATTTTTTAAAAATAGAAAAAAAAAATTTATTATCAAAACTTTTTACATGGTTGTGAAGCATAAGAACACACTATTTTTCAACATAATCGCCGTTACATTCAATGCATTTTTCGAGCCGCTGTGGCATTTTTAGTACGCCAGTGTCATAGAAACTTGCCGCCATGTCATTGAGATAGCGTTTGACCTCGTCTTTCACCTCGTCATCGTCGTCGAATCACATTCTACCCAAATGTTCTTTCAAATGTGTAAACAAATGATAGTCACAAGGTGCCAAGTCCGGACTATAGGGGGGGGGTGATTATGTCCCATCCAAATTGGTTCAGAAGATCGGCAGTTGCGCGGGCGACATGAGGGCGAGCATTGTCGTGAAGAATGGATACGCCCTTGGTGAGCATTCCTCTTCTCCGGTCCTGAATTGCCCGTTTGAGTTTTTTGAGTGTCTCACAATATGTGTCTGCGTTTATTGTGGTCCCAGTAGTCATGAAATCGATCAACAATACACCTTTCCGATCCCACAGTCGCCATGATCTTGCCGGTAGACTGTGTTTGTTTGAATTTTCGCCGCCTTGGCGAAGTTGGATGCCGCCACTCAAGTGATTGTCGTTTGGATTCAGGTCTGAAGTGGTGAACCCACGTTTCATCACCTGTGACAATGGAATTCAAAAGATCGTCTCTTTCGTCTGCATAGCGCTCAAGAAATTCGCGGGCAGCTTCGACGCGTTGCCGTTTGTGGTATTCTGTGAGCATTCGCGGAACCCACCTTGCACACACCTTCCGATATTTCAACTTTTCAGTCACAATCCTCTGAATGGTGGATTTCGAAACGTCAGGAAGGAAACAAGAGAGCTCGTGGATAGTGATCCTCCGATCTTCACGCACGACTTCGTCAAGTTTCCTGATCATCTCGTCTGACACTGACGGTCTCCCGCTTCTTTCGTCATCATGAATTTCTGTACGACCAGCTTTAAACTCTCTACACCACTTGCGGACGTTTTTGACACCTTTTGCGTTAAGAAATCGAATGACTTCACGAAGTCCGCACTTGGTGGGAACAGCAATTGGGAGCTCCATTCTTAACGGCTGCCAAGCCAAGACTAATCGACCGAGCGAGCTCAGCGACCGCTTGTTTGAAAGAGGGGAGATGGCCGCACACAGCAGTGCTGCCAACTGCCGCCCAAAATATTTCCCTGCGGCTCTAGTCCTTTGGAGACCTTACTTTTGGGTTACCCCTAGTACTTACAACTAAAAGGTTTTAATTAGTAACATAAAATTAATATATATTATAAAAATGTTAGTGAAAATTTCAATTATTCAAACCACCAGCGAAGGCTGAGCTGACGTCATCACAGCTGACTTGATGTTAACTTATGATGTTGTTATTGATTAACTATTATAGTAATTATACCTTATACCAGTTGGTTTTTTTTTATATTATATTGGCTTATCTTTGAATTATAATAATGTAGATTTTGTTGTCATGCTATAGGCTTTATTATTATAAAATGAAACATTTTTTTAGGTGCCCTATTTGACGTGGCTACAAAGAAGAAGCAAAGAAAAATGGAAGACGAAAACCGTGAATTTAAAGTTGAATGGACCGAGACTTTCACGTTTATTCAAAACTTAAATGGTCTTCCGACCTGTCTTATTTATCAGGAAAAATTGGCCCATAACAAGAAGTCAAATTTGGAGAGACACTTTACAACTAAACACGCGTCATTTAGCACTAAATATCCTGTCGGTGATGCAAGGAAGAAAGCAGTTGAGGAACTTCAGAAGAGTCAAGAAAAATCAAGTTCTGTATTTAATTGCATTTAATTACTGGATGCAATCTTCCAACAATGTTAATATTGCAAGTTTTGTGGTTAGTCAAGAGATTGCTAAGAGAGGAAAACCATACACAGACGGCGAATACATAAAAAGTTGTTTTATAAATGCATCCGAAGAGCTATTTCGGGATTTTAAGAACAAAGCAGATATTCTAAAAAAAAATTAAAGAGTTGCCATTGTCTGCTAAAACAGTGAAAGATAGAACAGTCAAAATGTCTTCGAATATAACCAACCAGCAAGTCGAAGATCTTAAATTGGTTTCAGCTTTATCAATAGCAGTTGACTAGTCTTGTGACATAAATGATACAGCGCAAGTTTCACTTTTTGTACGATTTATTTCATGTACAGGTCCTAAAGAAGAACTTTTATTGCAAATGCTGTAATTGAGTGCATGGAAAAACATCATATTCCACTCGATAAAACTGTGTCAATTTCAACAGACGGGGCGAAAAGTATGACCGGCGTAAGAAAAGGGTTTGTTGCTATTTTGAAAGAAAAAAGTAATCACGAGACACTTGCTTACCCTTGCATCATTCATCAAGAAGCGCTTTGTGCGCAGGCATTTCCAGAACAAATTTGCAAAGTTATGGAATTGGTGATTAAGATATCAACTCCATTATAGCTAAAGCTCTTAATTATCGTCAATTTAAAGAATTTTTAGTTGAAATGGAGAGTGAGTACGCAGATCTTCTGCTGCATAACAAGGTACGTTGGTTATCAAGAGGAAACGTTTCGCTTCCTTATTAACAGAAATTAAAGCATTTCTCCTTGAGAAGGGTATTCACTATCCAGAACTAACGGACGATCAGTGGATCCAAAAATTTTATTTCATGGTAGACGTTACGTCTCATCTAAATCAGCATAATCGTAAACTACAGGGGGAAGGAAACACAATTTTTTGATGTGAGAAGAAGTTATTTCATTCGAAAACAGATTATCCCTTTTTGCTCAAGATTTTGAAAGAGAAACTTTGATTCACTTTCCAAGCCTGCTGAAACATCGCCAAGAAAATAATTCTGATATTGACATTTGCTATTTCAAAACAACAATTTTAAATATGAGGGAAGCTTTTCTCAACAGGTTTCAGGACTATAAAATAGGTTATTTACCTTCTGTCGACGTTTCTTAAAATCCTTTTAGGATGACTCGAGTTTCAACACCATTTGGTGTCATCATCAGATCGGTGAATTAGGTTAAAACATTTCGATGCATATGCATCTCGTTAGATATTTAAAAGATTAAAAACAACACATAACATTATATAAAACAATAAATAAACTATATCACAATAAAATAACATTAATAAAAGAATATAAAAACAACGCGGCCGCAAACGATCCTGCACAGGAACGCACCCCACAATTCCTGTGCAGGATCGTTTGCGGCCGCGTTGTTTTTATATTCTTTTATTAATGTTATTTTATTGTGATATAGTTTATTTATTGTTTTATATAATGTTATGTGTTGTTTTTAATCTTTTAAATATCTAACGAGATGCATATGCATCGAAATGTTTTAACCTAATTCACCGATCTGATGATGACACCAAATGGTGTTGAAACTCGAGTCATCCTAAAAGGATTTTAAGAAACGTCGACAGAAGGTAAATAACCTATTTTATAGTCTTAATCGTTTCTGGAGGCAAGAAAAATGTTTAAAAAGGTTTCAGGAATTCAGAAACAGCAAAGCGACGTTAGCCTTTGTTAAAAAACCTTTTAATGCTACTGTAACAGAATTAAATTTTTCTCCCTTTAATGTTGACATTGGCAACTTTGAAATTCAATTGCTGGATTTAAAAAACAAAGAATTATGGAGCTCTAAATTTGAACGTCTTTGTGCTGATATCATAATATTGAAGAAAAACAAATGTGAACTTCGTTCACAGCACAAGTGGTCTGCTTTGAAAGACCTGGAGAAGGAAGACATGATGATTTTTAACACCTGGAATAGTATTCCTGATTCATATGATCAGTTGAAAAAACTGGCGTTTGCTGTTCTTTCCCTTTTCGGTTCTACGTATTCATGTGAACAATCTTTTTCAAGCATGAACCTTATCAAGAGTAAATTGAGAAGTTGTCTTATTGATGAGAACCTAGAATCGTGCCTAAAATTAAAAACAACAACATACAAACCTGACTTACCCAAACTTTCCAAGGAGATGCAAGGCCATTGTTCACATTAAGTGTTTGTCAGTCATTGTCATGATATAATTTTATGGATACCTTACTTACAATTTAATTTTTATCAATAAATAAGATCATTATTAAGTATGATATCAAGTTTTATTCAGTGTACCTATAGTTTAATTAAGACTTAAAACTTTAATTAAAGTTTATTAAGTTAATGAACAGTGTACCTACCTATATAGTTTAAGTTTAAGAAATTTGGCTCTCAAAAGAAATCTCAATCGTTGTACTGTTGATATTTGGCTCTGTTGACTAATGAGTTTGCCGACCACGGGTCTAAGGGGTCAGATAGAATTCTCCATTTAAAACTTGATAGATAAATCTCATTATTTCCTATTTTATCTATTATTTCTCTTATGATAACAGTAACAACTAACACAAAATATTAGTGTTAATATTCTCCATAGCATCAAATTGTAATTAAATGTGTCAGTTGGTTTTGAAAAACTAAATAGTGTGTTATTTTTTTATTCTGTTGTGTATAGCGCTTTTAATAAAAATATATTTTAATTAAATACAGTGTCAAACTGAAATGTTGCATGTTTGAAAGCTAATGTGAGCTTTAGTGCTAGGCAAAAAAGAAATACCACATATGCATACACATAGTATAAATATTTTGAACATTGTATTAATTGTTTTATATTAATATTGTTTTATTTTCATGTTTCTTCATAGACAGTATAGTAGCCTGAGCCCATCATCTCCAGAACTTACAAACAGTTTTCAGTTATCTCCTTTGGACATGGATTTGATGGGTGACCTTCAGGATGTTATATTCCGCAACTATTCCTCATCCATATCGTCTAATGCTGGCTCTCCAGCAGTGGACAGAACGGTACTTAATTTGTTTTGCAACCTGTGTAAAATATAAGCAAAAATATATTGTGTTTATAGCCTGTATAAGCTTTGAATATGTTCACAGCTAAATATGAAAAGCATTTAAATGTATGCTCTTGTGTAACCATAGTAAACGATATACAATAGAACTTGGCTAATTAGAAGATAGAAGTAGCAATAAAAAAATAAAATTAACCAAGTTTGAATTAGGAAAGTCAAGCAAAAAATTTTATGAAATCAAACTGAAATTCAGTCAAACAATGCATTACTTTATTAAAAATAAACCTTGTACATATTTATTATATTAAGTACAACTTACTTACAGTTTTTTGTAAGATAGCTAGAAACTTCTGTTATAATTTTGAAGTTACTTCTGTGAGATCTAGTAAACACAAGTTATTGAGTGCTTGGAAAGTAGTACCATTTAAGTTGTGTTCATCTTAAATAGTTTAGCATTGTGATATATAAACTGTCACAAATCTTGAACACAGTTTGATGCTTGTGAAGCCATTTCAAGTTCTGGCTGGTCCCCTGCTTCATCTGAAGATGCTTTCTCATTTCTTTTGTTTGTAACATCAGCCATAATTTCTGTATCTATCAGATTCCCCCACTGCCAAGTATCCGTCAGCAGTAGGATATATTTGGTAGTTTATAAAATCTTTCAATTGAATTGCTGCATCACGTTTAACACTTCCTAATCTTCAACAGTGTCTATGACTTTCTTCTTATTTCTCTGCACATTCATTATGGTAATATGCAGGACCAGGTAAGAGTGGTAGACCATTTTTATGAAAGCATGTTTCACATTTTTTGTCTCAAGCACTGTTGGACAGCATGAAGTACATTAATCTTGATAGTTATGTTCATATAAGTAAGCGTCTGACAGAATATTTTGGACTACAAGCTAACTAAAAAATGCTGAAAACTTGTTATTAGCCCACAGGTTGGACTACTGAAGTTAAAGTTGGGTTGAGAAAACAACTTTTAAATTTTCCAAACTGGGATAGTGTTATGCAGTGTACAGTTGCTAATAAACATGACAATTCTCCTCTTTTGATTACAAAATTTTGTGTTGATTTTAAAAACTCATCTTTCACCTGGCATCTTTATTGATTGATGTACATTCAACTGGTTTTCTTTATATATTTGTGAAGCTGTGTGGGTTGGCTGAGTTTCCTGTCATAACCAAAATCAATTATTTGGAATAATGTGCTCATCACTAAGTTTATGTTACTACAATTTTCTCCTTAAAAGTAAGCGATTTGTCATGGATGCATTTAAAGAATGTTCACCTTGTCAATGTTAAAAATGTATCTTTAGAGTCTCCTACAAAATTCATTTGCAACAAATCATGTTTCTATGAATTTGCAGCCTCAGTTAACAGATACACTTTCCCCACAAACATTTTCTTTTAAAAAAAATATAAAGTGAGTCAGTGATAGCATTGAAATTGTGTGTTCCCTAAGGTAAATGAAAATTCCAAAGGCTTGTCTCCGACTGGAATTCACTGGAATTTTCTTGTCCTTCCTTGCTCACACCACTGTACTATATATTTGTCTCCATCAGGATTTTCTGATTCTCATGCCATTTTTCTATCATTATGTCTTTCTTGCCCCCCCCCCCCCAGAACATAGTCTTGGAATTAATAAATATGATGCAGACATAGCAGATAATGCAGTATCTTTCAGTGAGCATATGGTAAAACCTGAACTAATTAAATTTGGTAAACATAGACATAACATAAAATAATTGCTGTTCTCTGGGATAATGGACATTTTATCTTATGACCTCCCTTCTACCTTGACTTAAATCCAGTAGAATTGATATGGACCAGCATAAAAGATTGTTTTAAATATATATTGTAAGGAGACATATAACCACGATACTTTGGACATCATAACAAACACAACATGTCATAATAAGTGAGTGAAACAAGATCTATTAAGTATTCACAATGAGTGTACCAAGCATTAAAACAACATAAATAAATAATAATTGAAGAATGAACGCACAAATAAAGAATTAAAACAGTAATGATAATCATAAAACAAGAAAGAAGATGTATTAAATAGTGATTTACCCAGTAACCCAATAGATTCGGTCAATGAGAAACCAAGGAACATTGATGATCACCTACTATAAAGAAGAAGATGAAATAATAATAATAATTTCGATAAATATAGTGCAACAAGAAGAAACAAGATAACTTACACTGCCTATCAGATAAGAAGTCCAACTGTGAAATAAATTACCAACGGCAAGTGAAGTACAGAGTGAGAGACAATGACAGATAGCCAAAACACTAACTGACTACATTACATGACCTGACTATGACCACTAATCTAGTAAATGTGTAGGGCATCCATTAATAGTCAGGAGAGTGAGAATAATGAGTATGTTAGTATAATAAGAAACTGTAAACAACAGTATTATGATATATTATGTCTAGTATTAATGTAAGTTAATAAAGAACCAAGGTTATCAGATAACAATAGTAATTACCAATAAAATTATGAAAAATGATAGTAAAGAAAAAAAACCAATTGACAAATTATAGGTGATAATTAATAACACCAATACAGTTGAAAATGAAATAAAATATCGGTATGGAGAACCATACATGACTTCCATATTCTAAGACTTATAATCTGAAATATGCTTGCCTGCCAAGCACGATATATTTTCTAATATATACATAATTTACATTAAAATGAAAAAATTATAATTTTATTGCCTGGCAACAAAATTATTTTATTTTTAACAATTACCATTGTTTGAAAAAGTTTAAATGAATTTTCAAGTACTTTACTCTTGTTAAAACGTAAAAGGTTGCAGGTAAACTACCCCTTCCCCTTAACCGATCTTCACCAAAATCTAATGGCCTTGAGTCCTCTACAATTCACTTACGTATGCAAAAAATTATTTGATTCTGTTTGAATTTGCGGCAGTTATCGTTTGCCATAGAAAATACGCTTTATAACAAACGTTGCAGGTAAACTACCCCTTCCCCTCAACCGATCTTCACCAAAAACAAAAGGTCTTGAGTACTCTACAAACCAGGGCTGTATGCAGAAAATTATTTGATTATGTTTGAATTTGCGGATGTTATCGTTTGCCATAGAAAATAACCTTGTTAAAAAAACGTTGTTGGTAAACTACCCCTTTCCCTTAACCGATCTTCACCAAAAACAATAGGTCTTGAGAACTCTACAATTTAGGGCTGTATGCAAATAATCTTTTGATTCTGTTTGAATTTACGGCTGTTATCGTTTGCCATAGGAAATATCCTTGTTAAAACAGAAAACGTTACAGGTAAACTACCCCTTTCCCTTAACCGATCTTCACCAAAATCAACAGATCTTGAGAACTCTACAATTCAGGGCTGTATGCGAAACATTATTTGATTCTGTTTGAATTTGCGGCTGTTATCGTTTGGCAAACAAAAAAAATTTCCCTTGATAAAAAAAAACCGTTGCAGGTAAACTACCCCTTTCCCTCAACCGATCTTCACCAAAAACAATAGGTCGTGAGTACTCTACAAATCAGGGCTGTATGCAAAAAGTTATTTGATTCTGTTTGAATTTGCGGCAGTTATCGTTTGCCATAGAAAAAAATACCCTTGTTAAAAAAACGTTGCAGGTAAACTACCCCTTTCCCTCAACCGATTTTCACCAAAAACAATAGGTCTTGAGAACTCTACAATTTAGGGCTGTATGCAAATAATCTTTTGATTCTGTTTGAATTTGCGGCTGTTATCATTTGCCATAGGAAATACCCTTGTTAAAACATAAAACGTTACAGGTAAACTACCCCTTTCCCTTAACCGATCTTCACCAAAATCAACAGATCTTGAGAACTCTAAAATTCAGGGCTGTATGCGAAACATTATTTGATTCTGTTTGAATTTTCGGCTGTTATCGTTTGCCAAACAAACAAAATTACCCTTGCTAAAAAAAAACCGTTGCAGGTAAACTACCCCTTTCCCTCAACCGATCTTCACCAAAAACAATAGGTCGCGAGTACTCTCCAAATCAGGGCTGCATGCAAAAAATTATTTGATTCTGTTTGAATTTGCGGCAGTTATCGTTTGCCATAGAAAAAAAATCTACAGACAGACACACAGACAGACAGACACACAGACACTTTTCGGAAAACGACTTTTTTTCATGTTTTGAGTGTAGTAGAATCAGAATCTGCAATAATCTCGAACACGATTTTTTTTGTCATCACCATACTTCCATTCCTTAAGGAATATGGAAGTAAAAATTGTAAAGGAACATAAACTCAAAGTCAACCCATTGTTGCATAAGAGTGGGGAGACACATAACATAACTACATGTACTTTCCACTTAGATTAATAAGAATTAACAACTAAAACATTGTTAAACTAAAATCTATTGGACTAAATCTCAAGCAGATATTATAAGGGTTATACCAATACCAAGATGAACTACCTAGAGTAGTATTTATATTGTAATTGATGTAAACAAATTGACTAAAAACAGACAAAATGGGATTTACCCTGTAACTTTCAGCCAAAACATGTAAAGTTAATCAGAAACAAAAAGGGTGATATCTGTATAGCAAGAAAGATGGAACATTATGTGTTATGATAATTATTATCACTAATTTAAGTCATGATTATAATAATTAAATACATCTGTCATGTGACACCAAATGTAAGAGATATTCTGAAATTGACAGAAAAAGGGAATATCCCAATGCACACTAGAAGTGTAACAATTAATAATAGACAATGATAAGCATAATTGTAAAGAGATAAAGACTCAAAAAACAAATATGTAAATTATAGAACAATGGTTCATGCTACAACCATTATACCCTGATTAACGAAAGAAAGTGACTGGCGGAGCGGCCGCGCGGCGACCGAGTTTGTAGTAAAAACATTCCACTTAATAACCTCGTGGAAACGTAAAATACAGGGCTAGAAATGTCTAATAAACTGTATTTTAATCATCAATTAAAGACGTTTTTAACAAACTTTTCTAATATTTTAAATCTTTTTTCAATTAATTTACATTGAAAGTTAAATAAAAAAATACACGAATTTGAATTAAAAATTTAGGGTTTATCATTTTTATTACGTAAGAACTCAGAGGTTAAGCATCGGAAAAACATTTCTTGTAGACAAATGGTAGTCCACCTTCTTTAGTACAATATATCAAGAATTGAGATTCTTACGATTAAAATTAACGACGTTATTAATTTTTTTCTAATGTCCTGTTAACTCAGTTGTTAAAAGTTGTACATAAATGAGATTTGCGTGATGCTCTCTTTAGATAACTAAGTGTAGAAGACATATACAACTTACACCTTGTACTTGATAGGAATACTACAATGGATTAATATATAAAGTGAATTTCACAGAGAGCAGTGTGCGGCGCTCTGTGGTGGACGTACAATCAGAACCTAGTGGACACATTTTATTTGCGCGCTACCGTCTTCGTTTGAAGACTACTCTAACTCACAGCTATAAGTGTTTTTTATAGAGTGTTTTAATAGTGTATTTTTATGATTTATACACATATTTTATGAGCGGATTCCATAAAATCTGAAGAACACTACAATACTTGTAAGTACCGTACTGTCTTTATTATTTATTTGTCAATGCTAATAACAAGTAATTTACTAATTGTTTTTACATTTCAATACATTATAACAGTAAAATACTGTTATAATTATGCAATATCTGGTAGATCGAGCTTTGCTCGGTAGTTTTAAACTGTAAACTGTATTTCATAGTTAAATAATTAGTTGTTGAGAAATTTGAATGGCATTAACAATTTCCTAGTAATTACATTGCACTTCAATTAGTAGTATTAAAGCTGATCACAAAACAAAAATGGTTTATTAACAAGAAAACAATAAATACTGTACCGCAAAAGAGTGATAAACAATCATTCAAGACACTCCATCTGTTATAAAAAGGATGTAGTTCAGCTAAACCACAAAAGTCCGGTTAGATGTAAGTTTTTGACAGATCTCCAGGTAGATAGATTAGATTAAATAAGTAGACAGATAACTAAAATCTCTGTATATACTTATGAGAGGTTGGTGACTCGTAGCAAGTTGGCTGTGTGAGTGTGTGAGCCGTGAGCGTATGCACCACTTTCTTTGGGCTGTTACTGTACCTTGACTCGATGGCGCGCCGTTGAGCGATGTTAGTTCTAATTTTCCTATATTAACTGATTGCGGTTATATTTCGTAATATTTGAAGGTTACATACCACTTTGTATTGATGAATACAATTTTGTTATGCTTATTGTGAAAAAACTCAATGAAAAAAATTATTAATAACGGAGTTAACAGTACATTTGGAAAAAATTAATAACGTCGTTAATATTACTCATAGGAATCTCAATTTTTGATATATTGTACTAAAGAAGGTGGACTACCATTTGTCTACAAGAAATGTTTTTCCGATGCTTAACCTCTGAGTTCTTACGTAATAAAAACGATAAACCCTAAATTTTTAATTCAAATTCGTGTATTTTTTTATTTAACTCTCAATGTAAATTAATTGAAAAAAGATTTAAAAAATTAGAAAAGTTTGTTAAAAACGTCTTTAATTGATGATTAAAATACAGTTCATTAGACGTTTCTAGCCCTGTATTTTACGTTTCAACGAGGTTATTAAGTGGAATGTTTTTACTACAAACTTGGTCGCCACGCGGCCGCTCCGCCAGTCACTTTCTTTCGTTAATGAGGGTATAGTGAAGGAATATGATTCATTGTAAAACAGAGAAAACAAAGCTAAAGGTGTGTACCAAGTATATCTATGGAAAACACTAGTTAAAGGAATTCAGTTATAGTAATTATACTATAGTAACAACTGTAGAAAGTAGACATAAAATTGTAAAAGGAGGAGATAATTAATAGTGTTATAGGCCTAGCAATGCCTAAGCCTAAATTATGTATTTATCAAGTGATTATGTGAACAGACAGTGGGTAAAAGAAATAAACAGAACTTGGGAAGCATTATCTTCATGAAATGCAAGAGCCATTTATTAGTTATAAGGAAAATAATTTATAAAATCTAATTCGTAAGTGAAAAATTGTATTAGACATAAGTTCAAGAAACCGAATCCAGTTAATACTTAAGCAAAACATACATATCATGTAAGGACTCAAATTATGCGTCACAGGAAGCCTGGACGATGAGCATAATGAATTGTGAATTAAAATAAGATTAAGAAAGTTATATTAATTATAAGCATTTTATGTCTTTACGGCCCGTGGGCTTACATTTGTTAACCACTTGAGTGGAATTAAACAATTGAAAAATGACGAGCCAAAGGCCCACATTCTTACCGAGGTATTCCGAAAAGTAACGAATTATAAAAAATTAGCCAATCACAGGTGATAATTACGTTTTAGTCGTCAGTTCAGAACCCGGAGCGAAGGCATTCGTTTTATACCTATCGGAAAATGTGTAAATTGGAACAGCTGTTAACCTTAACCTACAACCGAGAGTGAGGTTAACCCAGTTCGGAACAAAAGTCGAGTAAACTTTTTTAAAGTGAACTATTTCGGAGTTTATGCACATAGGTTGTGCTGTGTATTGTAATTAAACAGTGATTAAGTGCAATTAAACGAAATAAGGAAAGGACGCAAGTATCAGTAACTTATATTATTTTATTTAGGCTGATAGCGACCTTTTTCCTTAAGAACCAATTCTTATCAATCATGATAATTAATAATGTAAATGAAACAACAAAAAGCTCATGACTTTCTATAGAACGAATAACATTCGTAATTAGAATTAAGAAGTTTGTTACAAAAGAGAAATGACTTTACCATTATTCAGAATTAACTGTTTACATTCATAACAGTAATTTTATCCATTAATCCATTAACGTCAGTTGACGAAGTTTCTGTTAGCAAATAAGTTTTGATATTATGTGAGCACTCTCCTGCTACTTAAGTACAGTAGTACAATACATCTCGTTTGTTTCTTGTAGACTCAAAGAACCTACCAATGCTAAATGAATTTAAATAATAAAACACCTCTGTTGAATGGTGAATCAAAGAAATCAGATTAGCAACCCTACGAATAAGAAAGAGTCTTGTGATTTATTCACTATTTGTAAAACTAATTATTAACACGTAATAATTATTTAAATTGACATTCACAACCCATTATTGGTGAATAAATAATACTATTAACAGTAAAAAGGAGTTGACTACATTTGTTTTTACTAGATTAAGACGATTTCAGGTCAGGTCGACAACTTCACCACAGTGTGCAGTACTGTGGACGGCAAAGGAGGCAATTTGAATTGTGTTATATACAAATTGTATGTCAATCCAGTCTCTCACACACACTGAACTTCAAGGAAAGTAAGTACAACTGTGACATGACATTTTACTTTCAGTGAGGAGTCGACAACCCAAGTCATCATGACAGCTACCAACAAGCAAACTAGTGATAAACAAACGATTAAAACTTCAACATAATGAACCCAAACGCAAGTTAAATAAACCAACAATAAGAACAAATCTCATAAATCATTTTAATAGTAAACCATAATAAACCAATACCACTTTTAAACAGCGGACACTACGGTTCTATTACATAGTGGCGAGCCCAACGCGAGACTTAAGCGACTATACCGATTTTTAAAAATGAACAACTCTATTCTATTAAAATATATTCAAACACTTTTTGCTACAGTCCGTTTCTTGCAATGTATATTGTAATGGTACATATCTTCACCTAACAATAATGAAGAAACATGACAAAATAAGTTATTTAAAATAACTAACACTAGAATAAAAAGGGATGAATCAGAGATTAAAGAATGGGTGATTCATAAATAATAACACGATCAAACGTATTAAGGTAACCAGAAAAGTAACGTCTAATAATAAAAAAGTAACAAACAAAGAACCAAAATGTTAAATACGATAATACATGGTGATTTAAGCACAGTGACCCAATAGATGGTAAGTGAGAGAGTAGAACCAGCCCCAAGAAACCAAGAATATAAAATAAATTATGACAATTGTAAATGATAACTAGAACTAGCCACCACACTAACATAAGAGTGTATAAATAATAAGAATAATGATGAATAAATAATTAGCATGGAAGTGTGAAGATATAATCAGCCACAACACCAAGGAAGTGATATATAAAATATGGCAAAGTGAAGTAAACACAGTGAAAGAGTACGAAACTAGTATTAAACCAAGAAAAAAGACTCATCAATGAAAATTGTATATGATAACAATAATTATAAAAACAGACAAGCAGTCTAAAAATTAGAAGTATTAATTGTTAAGTACTTAAGATGTAGAAGGGTACACTAACCCAAACAAATAGAGTAAACTAGGACAAATCGAACTAACACGACACAAACCTATTAATTGTATAATCGAACCACATAGAGTGAGAGATAGTAAGTTATAATGAGGATGAACATTTTAAAAATAAAAATGAGAAAGAGAATTTTTAGTAAGCAATACACTAGTTTTTACCCACCAGTAACACTTAATCCATATTGAGTGCAAGGTGTTATTATTAATATCCCCAAAGTGAAAATGAACCCCCTTTAATAGTGATAAACACTGATAAGACAGTGATAAAAGTTTATAAGTGCAAAAAGTGAGTGAGAGCTAATAATGGCTACACAGGAAGGACTGTGATAGTTAAAAGCCAATGTAAGTGGACACCAATACGTAACAAAATAAACTAAAAGTAGTAGGATTAAGTTATCAGTTGTAATGACTAATTATCATGTGTTAAATTTTTATCAACTAATATTATAAGTGACAATTCATCTTATTACATGAGAGTAAGAAAAATAGACTATTAGAGTGTCAATACACCGTATAGAGAATTTCTGAAATACTGAAAGATAAAAACAAATGTTATTCACCCACAATTGATAAGGGAAAGACAATTAATTAACATTATAAGATTTTAGTCAAAAGATAGGAAAATATCATTAGATTATCAAGTTAATGACCCAATGTCAAATAAGATTAGTAAGAAGAAATATAATTTTGTTCAAAGAGTTAACTAATGTTGATATGTTTGTTGTTTATTAATACTATATAATAATAATTATTACTCACTAAAGAGGATGAGTAGGTAATGAGAATGAACTTTTTTAGTAATGAAAAGTAAATAAGTATGTTTTAATGAATAAGAATTATGTCTCAAATAATTATGTTGTAATGAATAGAATTATATCTATGGAATTAATAAACCATACGATTCAATGTTATATGTTATGTAATAAATAATGAGAAATAAGACTTAAAAAAACAAAAACAAAACAAGAAACAAGATAAATACAAACAAACACAATAACACTAAAAGGGCAGTTATGACTATAGACAAGCCAGAATATGAAACCAGTAAAATCACACACAATTACAGAACAGACTTAAAACCATTGAACAAATAACCAAAATCATGTATTAAGACCAATCAGGACCCATACAAGGGGAAAATAAAATGTAATCTATGTAATTAAAGAAAAATAGCCAATTGCTGTTTAAGCCTAGGCAAATTCCCAACTGTCAAACTACAAAAAAAACTTCAATTTTGAGAATTAAACAATGACATTAGTAGGACTAAGCCATATCAACAATAAAAGACAATTGGACAATCATGTTAAGACAGAAATATAATAGTAATCATGTAAATTAAGAAAACAGTGTAAATAAATAAAATTAACAAAACTGTCAAAATGTTGATATCTAAGTAAACACAATAGTATTGGATGTCAAATTAATCCTTGAAGCAAAATATGAACAGTGGTAATGATATTTGATATATGACAACAACCGAATATAGACTAATTTCAGTTAGGAACAAAGAGAATCAGTAGTGACGCTTAACTAGAGAGACGCCACGCCGTGAAGGGCCCAAATTTTTGACTTAAAACAGTATAAGTGCCCACAATTTTATGAAGAAGGACCAGACCAACTGATGAGAGGACGTTCCAACCAACCTAGACCAAGGACCAGCTCAAAATTAATCCAGATGACTGTAATATATGGAATTTAACAAGAAGAAGACGCCGGACATCCCTGAAGCCCAAGATTGAAGAAAGAAGACTCGACATCAACCAATTAACCTACGTTGACTACTGACACTACACCTCCTATCTACTAACGTTAAGTATTGCTGAATTCATTGATTTCTATAAAACAAATTGTCTTTCAAATTTATGACTAAACCGTGAAACTCTCACTATTACTATAAGTATTATTTTTCAAGGATTGATAAATAAAAAGTAATTTGTAAACACTGAATAACCAATGATAAGCTATGTACTACACCAACGACACTGTCACACATTTTAACACAACCACATTGAATTTACAGTAAACCTTGTTTGATTTTAATGCTCACAAACATTAAGTGATATATTATAATTTGTTATCTTGTTATAAAAACTTCTGTATCATACTTAAAAGGACTCTACAGGCAGATTTATTTTGTAAATAATAACCAAGGCTGTCTTGCATCTAATAGAAACATTGTACTGCCAACCCAGCAATCCGCTGAGTGAACGACTATATTTTGCCGAGGCTAAAATTATTATATCAATTACTATTTTGTATAAAGCGTTGACAAGAATTAACAAGTTAGAGCCTAATAAAAAAGTGTGTACCGAGAACAACTGTCCAGTATTTAATTATAGAGAATATTATGTATGTTTTGTTTAATAGCAGTGAGTCAACATAACCAACATTATTCAAGTTGGTAACACGTTTCCCCCACTCAAACGAGAATCGGTTTCATGCCAGTCGGCGAACGATTCAAATTTACTCTAGTGCACTGTCAAACCATACAGGTAAAAACTTTTAATTGTTTTCTCGTAAAACAATTTGGCGCTTATCGGGAGTTACAAAAGAGTGAGAAGGGACAGGTAAGGCACACAGGCTACCAGACGCTTCCGAACGAACACTAATTACGTTCGCTAAACACAGTATTAAAACTTCCAATTACAATTCTAAAACTTATATTAAAGACCGACACATACCAGGCATTTTAACAAAGTGGCACCCAACGTGGGGCTAGAGTTACGATAGAATATCTAGCGGCAGGTACGACAGAAGATAAACAAGATGAAGAGGGCATCATCACTGAGGCGGACGAAGGAGGCCGAAAAAGAAATCAGAGCAGAAGAGAAGGAAGTGACTTCGGTCGAAGACGCCGAACAAATGTTACCTCCCACGGAACCAGTCAAACCCGTGCAGCCAGAAGAAACCCACACAGCTAGGAGATGCAGGTTTCATGGAAATGATGAAAATACTGATGGAAGATAACCGGAAGAAAATGGAAGAAACAGTGAACGAAAATATAGCATCATTAAAACAAGATTTGAACAAAAATAAAGAGGAAATTAATGAAAAATTTGACCAGAACAGCCAGCAAATGGCCGGAAATAATAAGGAAATGGCAGTGAACATGGAAAACTTAAAGGAAGAGTTGAAACTGAACAACCAGAAAAACTTGGAGGAGTTGAAGGAAGAGTTGAGCAAAACTATTGAAAATAATCATGAGCAGATCAATAAGAAGATTGAGGAGGAGATGACGGGTATACGGCGAGAGATTTCCGAAATACATGGTAGATGGGAAGTTACGAGCCATGACCTACAACAAACGAAAGAAGACTTTGGCGAACGGATGACCAACCTGGAAGAAGACAGCCAGATCCGAATAGGGTCGATAAAAACCACAACCGACCAAAATATAAAATGGGTATGGACAGATTTTGGAGAGAAGTGCCGGGAGATCGACACTGCCATAAGCGAAGTTCGTAGACAAGGCCAGCAAAACAAAAATAAAAGTGAAGAAATCCAGCAACGAGAAATTGCCAAAATCAGGGAGGAGCTGGAAATAATTAATAACAGACCGCCAATAATGACACAGTACCAGCACATGGACAACCGGGAAGTAATTAACTTTAAACAATACCGGCAAAACCCGATGGAGTTTTTAGAGAGAGTAGACGAACAACTGGCCAAAACTCGGGAGAACAGGTGGACCATTATCCGAGGGTACCTAGATGAGTATTTTCGTGATATAAACGATAACTGGTGGACGGCTACAAGACACGACCTCACGAATTACGAACAATTTAAAGACGTATTCAAAAGGAAATGCTGGTCGGAGGCAACACAAAACAGTATATGTCTCGTGCGAGACAGTATATGTTTCGGCAGGTCGTGACAGTATATGTTTCGGTTGCCACCAGAGGGACAACTTTCACGGCATATTTCCTTGGAAAAGTATGCCTACCAAGGAACCTGGAGCCGAAAATCCCGGAAGAAAGTTTGGTGACGAAACTTGCTTTTCATTACGAGGAGGGTGTCTCTAGAGCGCAGCTGGGTAGCCAAATCAAAACCATACAGTCCATGGCAGCCCTGCTGGAAGATTACAAGAGGGAACGTTATTATCGTAGGAGCCGGCAGCGGGACGACAGGGGCGAAAACAAAAACTTCCACAACGGTTACCAAAATAATAACAACTACCGTTCTAATTATAACAGCCGTAACCATGTGAATAACCCGCCTAATGAGTCGCTTAATAGACCTAATAATAATCCGGCCAGCCAACAAAATAACGGCTATAATAATAATAGTAGGCCGAACAATCCAAATAATCAATACAACCGGCCGAATAATCAACAACATCAACCATATAGGCCGAATAACGCCAATTACAACCAGCTATACTTCAATAACAACCCAAGTGACAATAGAAATCGCAACAGCAATGATCGTAACTATCGTCAAGTGCATTATGTGAGAGCCGAAAGTGACGGGAGGAATAGGTCATACTATCAGGGACGACGAAGTGCCGACCAAAATGCCTACAGACACCGGTACAGTGATAATAATTACGGACATGACACCAGAACCAACACGGGCCGAAGTTGTAGTCAAGAAGTGTACAGGCGTGACCGATACGAAGAAGATCACAACCAGCCTGAACCCCGACCGTTAACGAGCGGAAGTCAGCCAACAGGTCAACAAGATGGTCGTAACGAACAGTCCGAGATGACGTTAAACTAGGAGCGGCAGTGAAAAAGCTACTTGTACCCTCACTGAACCAGTCTGTTGGGTTAAATCGCAACGTTACACAAACCAACGGCGAACTCACAATTACAATAGTGTGAAGTAATTATTTGAAAAATATTGTAGAGGAATTGCTCAAAGAAGATAACAACCAATCTGATAGTAAACACAGCGAAATTGCTTATATTTCAACACAAGTTTACGGAGTACCAGCACAAATTATGATAGACACGGGATCAAATATTTCGTTAATCGACAGTATCGAACTTCAAAAAATCCAAGAAGCGAGTAAGGCAATTATACTTACGCTACCCATCAGCAACATTGTTCTTGTAGGAGCGACCGGGTGACAAAACAGAACCGTCCGAAAACAAGTCCAACTCGAACTAACAAGCAATGGACAAACCATAACTATGACATTTTTAGTAGCCAGTGGATTACCATTCCAGATGCTAATTGGTTGCGATATGCTGCGCCAGTACTTAGCAATAATTGACCTGAGCAAATACAAACTAATTTTGAAGAAAGGAGAAATACCATGGGTAACTGAATTCACCAATAGTGACGAAATACAGCCAAATAAAACAATGTACCATATCCAAAAGTGCAGAAATACTGGAGAACATATACTAAATAATGGAATATATGACGAGACCGACAATGAAGAACTATGGCAAGAAAAAATCGAAGAAATCCGAACTTTCCACAGAGAGAAAACGAGCGCACAATTAACAGTTCAACAAGCTGAACAACTGATAGAAGTGTATAATCGCTACAAGCACGTATTTTCAGATACACCTGGAAAGGTCAGAGATTATCAGTGCGAAATTCAATTCCGAGAGCCTGTCAACTTGATAAAAACATCTTACCCGATCACAATTTCCAAATGGCGAAGAATATCAATTCGATGACGTGCAATTTCACAATAAGATAATAGAAAAGACTGACAAGATCAGACGAAAATATAAGCAAATGCAACCGAAACCTATACAATATCAGATTGGAGAGCAAATATTACTCAAAAACAGAGGATTACCAAGCACCATGGAAGGGATAGCCAAGAAGCTATTGTTACTTTACACAGGGCTCTACATAGTAAGTAAAGACAACCTAAACAACACATATGAGATCGTAGACACAAAGAAGAAAGGGGACATATAACCAATCCTCTATGAAAAAATATTATTAAATGAGAAAAAACATCCTGAAACCAATTAATAAATGACTAGTATTAAAACAGTGAGAAAAATAAAATAAACAAATAATAATAAAAAGATCATGTATACCATACCCACTAATAATATCGCATCACTAAGAGCTAAAGAGAGGAATAAAAGAAAAAGATTATAATTTGAAATAATGTATTGTATAACTAAATAATAATAATGTGGAGAAACCTACAAATGATGTTTATTTTATAGTCGCACTAAGACTACTATTATGATTTTATTTATGATTGACTGTAGATAAGTCCAGCAATCAAATGTGTATTTATGGCGGAGCAGTGGAGTCAAAAGTACCCCTCCGATCCGATTCAGTATAATGTTAGGGAAAAAAGGTTAGGGAATTAGATATCAAAGGGATAAGAACATTAAACTAAAATACGATACAAAGATCAAGAAAAATACTGACACTCAAAAATAATAAGAATCTATAGCTCAAAACTAACCAGTGATTAAGAAAATAAAATACAATAATGATTGGTAATTTCAATCAAAAACCTGAACGATATTTGCTGAAATAATCAATTTTAGTGGCAGGGCAATATGTAATGGTACATATCTTCACCTAACAATAATGAAGAAACATGACAAAATAAGTTATTTAAAATAATTAACACTAGAATAAAAAGGGATGAATCAGAGATTAAAGAATGGGTGATTCATAAATAATAACACGATCAAATGTATTAAGGTAACCAGAAAAGTAACGTCTAATAATAAAAAAGTAACAAACAAAGAACCAAAATGTTAAATACGATAATACATGGGGCGATTTAAGCAGAATGACCCAATAGATGGTAAGTGAGAGAGTAGAACCAGCCCCAAGAAACCAAGAATATAAAATAAATTATGACAGTTGTAAATGATAACTAGAACTAGCCACCACACTAACATAAGAGTGTATAAATAATAAGAATAATGATGAATAAATAATTAGCATGGAAGTGTGAAGATATAATCAGCCACAACACCAAGGAAGTGATATATAAAATATGGCAAAGTGAAGTAAACACAGTGAAAGAGTACGAAACTAGTATTAAACCAAGTAAAAAGACTCATCAATGAAAATTGTATATGATAACAATAATTATAAAAACAGACAAGCAGTCTAAAAATTAGAAGTATTAATTGTTAAGTACTTAAGATGTAGAAGGGTACACTAACCCAAACAAATAGAGTAAACTAGGACAAATCGAACTAACACGACACAAACCTATTAATTGTATAATCGAACCACATAGAGTGAGAGATAGTAAGTTATAATGAGGATGAACATTTTAAAAATAAAAATGAGAAAGAGAATTTTTAGTAAGCAATACACTAGTTTTTACCCACCAGTAACACTTAATCCATATTGAGTGCAAGGTGTTATTATTAATATCCCCAAAGTGAAAATGAACCCCCTTTAATAGTGATAAACACTGATAAGACAGTGATAAAAGTTTATAAGTGCAAAAAGTGAGTGAGAGCTAATAATGGCTACACAGGAAGGACTGTGATAGTTAAAAGCCAATATAAGTGGACACCAATATGTAACAAAATAAACTAAAAGTAGTAGGATTAAGTTATCAATTGTAATGACTAATTATCATGTGTTAAATTTTTATCAACTAATATTATAAGTGACAATTCATATTATTACATGAGAGTAAGAAAAATAGACTATTAGAGTGTCAATACACCGTATAGAGAATTTCTGAAATACTGAAAGATAAAAACAAATGTTATTCACCCACAATTGATAAGGGAAAGACAATTAATTAACATTATAAGATTTTAGTCAAAAGATAGGAAAATATCATTAGATTATCAAGTTAATGACCCAATGTCAAATAAGATTAGTAAGAAATATAATTTTGTTCAAAGAGTTAACTAATGTTGATATGTTTGTTGTTTATTAATACTATATAATAATAATTATTACTCACTAAAGAGTATGAGTAGGTAATGAGAATGAACATTTTTAGTAATGGAAAGTAAATAAGTATGTTTTAATGAATAAGAATTATGTCTCAAATAATTATGTTGTAATGAATAGAATTATATCTATGGAATTAATAAACCATACGATTCAGTGTTATATGTTATGTAATAAATAATGAGAAATAAGACTTAAAAACAAACAAACACAATAACACTAAAAGGGCAGTTATGACTATAGACAAGCCAGAATATGAAACCAGTAAAATCACACACAATTACAGAAGACTTAAAACCATTGAACAAATAACCAAAATCATGTATTAAGACCAATCAGGACCCATACAAGGGGAAAATAAAATGTAATCTATGTAATTAAAGAAAAATAGCCAATTGCTGTTTAAGCCTAGGCAAATTCCCAACTGTCAAACTACAAAAAAAACTTCAATTTTGAGAATTAAACAATGACATTAGTAGGACTAAGCCATATCAACAATAAAAGACAATTGGACAATCATGTTAAGACAGAAATATAATAGTAATCATGTAAATTAAGAAAACAGTGTAAATAAATAAAATTAACAAAACTGTCAAAATGTTGATACCTAAGTAAACACAATAGTATTGGATGTCAAATTAATCCTTGAAGCAAAATATGAACAGTGGTAATGACATTTGATACTAAAAAGGGAATACTGAAGATGAATTACATTCAGAAGATCTGTAACCATTTTAAATAAAAATTCAAATATCCTAACAATGGTCTTAAGCCATTTTAGCCAATCAGAAATTTTGAGTTACCATGACAACAACCGAATATAGACTAATTTCAGTTAGGAACAAAGAGAATCAGTAGTGACGCTTAACTAGAGAGACGCCACGCCGTGAAGGGCCCAAATTTTTGACTTAAACCAGTATAAGTGCCCACAATTTTATGAAGAAGGACCAGACCAACTGATGAGAGGACGTTCCAACCAACCTAGACCAAGGACCAGCTCAAAATTAATCCAGATGACTGTAATATATGGAATTTAACAAGAAGAAGACGCCGGACATCCCTGAAGCCCAAGATTGAAGAAAGAAGACTCGACATCAACCAATTAACCTACGTTGACTACTGACACTACACCTCCTATCTACTAACGTTAAGTATTGCTGAATTCATTGATTTCTATAAAACAAATTGTCTTTCAAATTTATGACTAAACCGTGAAACTCTCACTATTACTATAAATATTATTTTTCAAGGATTGATAAATAAAAAGTAATTTGTAAACACTGAATAACCAATGATAAGCTATGTACTACACCAACGACACTGTCACACATTTTAACACAACCACATTGAATTTACAGTAAACCTTGTTTGATTTTAATGCTCACGAACATTAAGTGATATATTATAATTTGTTATCTTGTTATAAAAACTTCTGTATCATACTTAAAAGGACTCTACAGGCAGATTTATTTTGTAAATAATAACCAACGCTGTCTTGCATCTAATAGAAACATTGTACTGCCAACCCACCAATCCGCTGAGTGAACGACTATATTTTGCCGAGGCTAAAATTATTATATCAATTACTATTTTGTATAAAGCGTTAACAAGAATTAACAAGTTAGAGCCTAATAAAAAAGTGTGTACCGAGAACAACTGTCCAGTATTTATTTATAGAGAATATTATGTATGTTTTGTTTAATAGCAGTGAGTCAACATAACCAACATTATTCAAGTTGGTAACACGTTTCCCCCACTCAAACGAGAATCGGTTTCATGCCAGTCGGCGAACGATTCAAATTTACACTAGTGCACTGTCAAACCATACAGGTAAAAACTTTAATTGTTTTCTCGTAAAACAATTTGGCGCCTATCGGGAGTTACAAAAGAGTGAGAAGGGACAGGTAAGGCACACAGGCTACCATACGCTTTCGAACGAACACTAATTACGTTCGCTAAACACAGTATTAAAACTTCCAATTACAATTCTAAAACTTATATTAAAGACCGACACATACCAGGCATTTTAACAATATATTATATTTAATTTTTATAACGAATTTACCGCAAGATATTTCTTTCCTTAGTAGGAACATGTTTCGGGCACCATTTTGTACCCATCCTCAGCCTTCCGTATTTTGTGTCTGGTGAAGTACATATGTGTTGGTGGGTTGGTTGTTATTGTGGCTTCCTGTTGGCTTCTGGTACCTTAAATTGGTTTTATTGTGTGTGATTGTGGTGTATGTATTAGTATTTTGTGTATTTTCGATGTTGAGTGCTTTGAAAATTGTGTCATGTTTTATATTTATTTGTATTTGTTCAGTTATTAGTTTGTTTTGTGTTTTATGTTTGTATATTTGTAAATTTTCCCAAATGTTAATTATGGTGCCTTTGAACAATTAAGAATTAATCAAAATGAAAAAAACAAAAATATTAACACAAATAAAAAATGGGCCACATTCACATACATAAATAATAAAATGACAAAGCTAACAAAACTGTTTAAGAACACAGACATTAAAATAGCATACAAAACTAACAAAAATACTCTACAAAAACTAAATAACCCTCACAACAAAGATAATACAACAACCAATGGTATATACAAAATTGAATGTCAAGATTGCAATAAATGTTACATAGGACAAACAAATAAACAACTGATAAAACGTTATTTTGAACACCTAAACGCATACAAAAAACCAGAAATACGCGTGTACAAATCTAATTTGGCCACACATGCAATAAACACTGGACATGAATTCCCAAACATAACCCACATGACACTAATATAACACATACCACATAAAGGCACCATAATGAACATTTGGAAAACTTTACAAATATACAAACATAAAACACAAAACAAACTAATACCTGAACAAATATAAATCAATACAAAACATGACACAATTTTCAAAGCACTCAACATCGAAAATACACGAAATACTAATACATACACCACAACACACATTAAAACCAATTTAAAGTACCAGAAGCCACAATAACAACCAACCAACACATATGTACTTCACCAGACACAAAATGGTACCTACCCAAAACATATTCATAATAAGGAAAGAAATATCTTGAGGTAATAAATTCGTTATAAAAATTAAATATAATATATATGTATGTAATTTATTTAATACCTATAAATTCTGTACCTCAAGATGTTTTATTCCCTTATTTGGTACATGTTTTAGGAACAATACGATTCCTGAAACATGTACCAAATAAGGGAATAAAACATCTTGAGGTTGTATTGTGACCACATGAAGCATGTTGATGCTGAATATTTGAACTCTGAAGTGATGATGACAGTATGAGTGCTATTAGAGTATTTTGACAAATGTAAGCTTCAGTATTTCATAGTGTTCTTGGCCTTGACCACATCAGGTAATTATATTCATATTGCCAAATATTGCAATTTTTCTCTTTCTCACAGAAGAATTTGCATTTAACTGATATTTTTGAACAAGGTAGTAGTAGCAGTAGATAGCCAGTGTATAAAGAATGGGAAAACTGTCACCACATCCATACTCCCCTTTAGTGCATAAGTGGTTTCTTTGCATTACTTACTGCCTGTACTTATATAAAGGGACTGTAATATCCCCGTTATTTCTAAAGAATCTGTGTAAAAATAAAGGATGCATTTGATCCTAAAATTTATTATGTTAACATCTCTTAAGTACAGGAATACATAACACTTTTTTCAGCTGACATCCACATGTTATAGGTATTGTTATGAACACCAAACATTTCGCCAATTCTGTGATGTGGCATCTCGGTGGTAAAGCTTTAATCAGTGTGATAATTACCAGTTTTACCACTGAGGATGCTACATCACAGAATGGGAGAAATAGTTGAAGTTCATAACGATACCAATAAAATGTGGTTGCCAACCAAAAACAGTGTTGTTATTAAAATTCCCGACCACAAAAGTCTAGAAGTGAAATTGAAAATACAGTAATACATATTGTATATAAAGTATGTGTTTAAGCTAACTTGATACTTGCAACTGAAATCCAGTAGTCTCTTGAAATAGAAAATAATATTAAACAGTAGTTAGACTTTTGTATAAAAGTGACACCAGTGCTTAGTATATGCTGTGTGTGTGTTAGTTTACTCAGGGACATGTGTTTTTGCAGTTAAAGCCAGTCAGAAGTTTGGAAAATTTCTCATGTCAAGCTGGCCTTAGATCAGATAATGTGTCTAATGCTGCTGGATTGTTTGATGGGACATCATTTGTAGGAAGGTCAGGTACAGAAGAGGAAGCAGGAACTCAAGATAATATATGCCTTATTTCCAAAAATGATGGTGATATAGGTTTATCACTTCCTAAAGCATCAGGTTCTTCAAGATCAGTTGCAAAGGTATGTGATAATAATGTATGTGTACTTATTTTGAATTTTGTTTTTTCTGTAGACATATCCACCATACTTTTCATTTTTAATAAATCTAATAATTTACGTGAGTGACTATTTAAACATAGTTCATATACAAAGATAATAATCCCAATGATGAAATATTCCAGTCTTAGCATTAATTCCACAACAAAGTGTAAAAATTCGAATTTATTTAACAAAATTGTTGATAACAATTATTCTTTACAGTTAGTTTTCAGTTCCCTTTAATTTACTTTCCACCCAGTACTGTTAACCATGAAGAGTGTAAAGATCTGTTGTCATATTAAGAGTAGGCCTATACTAACACTTTGGTCTTGCACTTTCAGTAATCTCACTAGGATATTTACCCATTATTTTGCACTATAGAAGTAGTTCAGTATGTAGTGTGCTGTATGGACAGTTAGGAGCAGATTGTTAGTGGCAGTGTTTTTGAAGAAAAGGAAAGGGATTGAGAACTCTCTTAATTCAGATGTGTGAATCACACTAGAAAACATAAAATCTGCAACACAGAGTGTTTTTGATGCTGCAGCGTTAAAGTAAATTCTGGTAATAGAGAAGTTCGAAGATCCCACAGACTCTCACTATATGAAACATTTGGTAACATAGTGGGAATTGATAACTTCAAGTTTAGCAGTGAATGGCTGATTTGTTTCAGAGATAGTAATCGTATAACGTTCAGATCAATTCATGGAAAACAATTGTGTGGAAAGATTTTGTCTTTGTTACAATTAAATGTTACGAATTGTGGTCTAATTACAGTAGTTCACTTATAAGATGTTCATGTAGAGCTTATGTATGTTTAAATTACCAAATTCAATTGAAATCTGTCAAAATAAAATTTAAATTGTACTGTACTTTGTAATTAACAGAAAAAAAAAACAGATTCATTATAAGGCGTAGTCCATGTTTGTTTTGTTTAATTAATTTAAAGTTCAGAATGACATTGCCCCCCCCCCCTCCGCATAGAACAAACAGCTCATGTGTTGTTGTAGATTGAGTTAACATACATTATACTTCCCAGTTTTCTTTCTTTGATAACCTCAAGTTGCTTCTTCCCATTCACATATTGATCATTTTCATTTTACCCTCTCTGACATCTGTACTTTGTTTTATTGCTTTCTGTCTTTTACCTGGATTTCCCAGTTGTTTCCTTTGTCATACACCAAGTCCACCACTCCTCCTAGCATGTTGTTGTTCCATACATTCGATTTCCTCAGTTCAAATCTAACCTTTGAAGCTGCCGTAACTGATCAAATAATTGTTAGAAATAATAAAAAATATTTATAGAACTAACCCAAGTTTCTATTTTTGAAATTCAATTCTGTTAAAATTTCTACCAAGTGCCAAGCAACCATTTGTTTAGTATAGTTTTAATTATATTTAAGTGTAAGTCTTTTTCATGATACCTGTGTGTAAGTTTTAATTTATGTGAAAAGTTATCAGTGGTATATAAAATTCAAAAACGTTTATAGCCCTATAAAAATTAAAAACTTTATAATAATCTTTTATTATAAACTGAGTAAACAACTAGGCAAAAATAGGAGTAAATTGCTATTCTTTTAAATTCTAGAATTATTTTTATTGACTTTATTATGCACAAAAATAATGAAAACCTGAACTGATGATAATGGAAAAACTCTCCCTGCTGTAACCCCTCTTTTTTTTTTAAGGAGAGGCTACTAGATATTTAGAACTAGGCAGAAGGCCTAGAAGAAGCATAAAATGCGCTGGGTCCAGTGAGACGGGACTTGCAATTAAAACTCTATTAACCAACAATAACAACTTTTATTTATTTTTTTGTTAAATTTTTTTTACATAATTTTAGTAAACTCTCTTAAATCATCTTGTGTATATACATATATATATGTATATATATATATATATATATATATATATATATATATATATATTTCAATCACTTTCTGCTACAGTCCGTTTCTTGATGTATATAATACATTTAATATTTATACTAAATTTACCTCAAGATGTTTTTTCTATTTGGAACATGTTTCGAGAGTTCCTGTTCTCTCATCTTCAGCCTTCGCCATCTTGTTTCTGGTGAAGTATTTGTGTGTTGGCTGCTGGATGTTATTAAGGTTGTTTGTTGGTCTTTGGTCTTTTAAAGTTGTATTATTGTGTGTGGTTGTGGTATATGTTTTTGTATTTTGTGTATTTTCGATGTTGAGTGCTTTGAATATTGTGTCATGTTTTGTATTGATTTGTATTTGTTCTGGTATTAGTTTGTTTTGTGTTTTATGTTTGTATATTTGTAAATTTTCCCAAATGTTCATTATGGTGCCTTTGTGTGGTATATGTTTTATTAGTGATACATTGGTTATGTTTGGGAATTCGTGTCCTGTGTTTATTGCATGTGTGGCTAAATTGGATTTATATATTTCTGGTTTTATGTAAGCGTTTAGGTGTTCAAAATAACGTTTTTTCAGCTGTTTTTTTGTTTGTCCTATGTAACATTTATTGCAATCTTGGCATTCAATTTTGTATATACCATTAGTTGTTGTATTATCTTTGTTGTGTGAGCTGTTTAGAATTTGTAATTTATTTTTATTAGTTTTGTATGCTATTTTTATATCTGTGTTTTTAAATAGTTTTGTTAGTTTTGTCATTTTATTATTTATGTATGTGAATGTGGCCCATTTTTTGTTGTTGTTATTATTTATGTGTTGTTCATTTTGATTAATTCTTAATTGTTCAGTTTTTATTGTGTATTTGATTTTATTTTCTATTTTGATCATAGTATTTTTATTGTATCCATTTTCATAACCAATTTGGTATATTATATTTCTTTCTTTGTCAGTTTCTTGTTTGCTTAGGGGTATTTTGTACATTCTGTTAAATAACGAATAAAATGCTGACATTTTACGTTGTGGTGGGTGGTCAGAATGGTTAGGTATAATGATGTTAGTGAAAGTTGGTTTTCTATATATTGCATATTGTATGTGTTTGTTGTATCTTGTGATGGTTATGTCTAAATAGTTGATTTTGTTATGTTTTTCTTTTTCTTCTGTGAATTGTATTTTGGGATGTATGTTATTGATTTGTTTCAATATGTTCTCTGCATTTGTGTTTTTGTTATTTGATACATATAGTCCATCATCTACATATCTTATCCATATGCCATTTGGGTCATGTGTTTTTATGATATTTTGTATTTTGGTGTCTGTGTGTTGTAGGAATATTTCTGCTATTATGCTTGATAATGGTGATCCCATTGCTAAACCTTCTTTCTGTTGATAAATTTTGCTATTAAATTCAAAGTAATTTTGTTTTAGTATTAGTTGAAGACTATTTTTTATTTCGGTTATATATTGTTTGTTTTCATTTTGTTCTTTAAGTTTGTTTATTATTATGTCAGTTGTTTCTTCTACTGGGATATTGGTGTACATGTTTGTTATGTCATATGATGTGAAAAATGTATTTTCATTTATATTTATTATTTTTAGTTTGTCTATTAATTCGTATGTATTGTTTATGTTATGATGGTTATTTGTTAGATGGTTACTTTTTAGTTTTTGTGCTATTATTTTTGCTATTTTGTATGTAGGAGCTTTTTTGAAATTGATTAATGGACGTATTGGGTTGTTTAATTTGTGTATTTGTATTAGGCTATTCATTTTAGGTGGTTCTGGATTATTGTTTATATATATGTCTATGTTTTTATTGTTGAAAATGTTTTTAGTTGTTTTTATTAGTTTTATTGTTTGTTTAAGATATTTTTCTGTTGGGTTTTTATCTAGTTGTACGCATTTATTATTGTTGATGAAGTCTTCGGTTTTTTTGAAGTAGTCTGCTTTATCAATGATTACTGTTGCTTGACTTTTGTCTGGTTTAGTTATTATTAAATTATTGTTCTTTACTTTATTTTTAATTTCTTTTATTGTTTTATTGTTTTTCTTTTGTTTATCTTTGTTTTTCATTTCACTAGTGATTATTTTTTTAATTATATGTGTTGCTTCTGTTCTTTTTTCTTCTTGTATATTGTCTTATATTAGGTTAATGGCAAATTCTGTTTCTACTATTAAATTTTCTAGATTTTTGTTTGCATTTTGGGTTATGTTAGTTTTTGACATATTGTTTAAATATTCTGTTTCTTTTTTGTTAAATTCTGTATTGCTGAGGTCAATGGTTCGAGGGTAAAATGTGGGTTTATTTTTGTTGTTTTGTTCTTGATTTTTGTTTTGTTGTTTTAATGTGTTAAGTTTTTTGTTGATTTTATAAGTCTTTTTGTTTTTTTCAAATCTTATTTTATTTTCTGTTATTGTATTTATTATTCCAAGTGATTGGATGTAAGAAACTTGTTAGCTCTAAGTGTAGTTTGTATATATCTAGTGTTATGCTATTTTTCTTACTGTATAATTGATTAATTTCGTTTTGTATCCATAGCCTTTGTGCTTGTTTTATAGTTTTTTGTGCAGTCATATTTTTGTTGTTTGTGTTTATGTTGATGTATTTAGGTGTTAATTTATGTTTTTGGCATTGTCTATTGAAGTATATGTTCATGTTTGTGTTCATTAGTTGTTTTTTTCGTGTTTGAAATTTGTTTAATAATTTGGTAATGTGGTTATATGGAATTGTGGTTACGTTGTTTGTGTACATGTTAATGTATATTTATGTGAGAGATGATTTGTTATCCGTTATTTGGTGGTTGATTTCACTTAATTTGATATTCACTTCACTATTTTTTCACTATACACTTTTGTTTTTGCATTTGTTTTATAACCTCACTTTTCGTTTTTTCACTGTAGGTTTATTTACCTTGTATGGTTATATTATTTCAATCACTTTCTGCTACAGTCCGTTTCTTGATGTATATAATATATTTAATATTTATACTAAATTTACCTCAAGATGTTTTTTCTATTTGGAACATGTTTCGAGAGTTCCTGTTCTCTCATCTTCAGCCTTCGCCATCTTGTTTCTGGTGAAGTATTTGTGTGTTGGCTGCTGGATGTTATTAAGGTTGTTTGTTGGTCTTTGGTCTTTTAAAGTTGTATTATTGTGTGTGGTTGTGGTATATGTTTTTGTATTTTGTGCATTTTCAATGTTGAGTGCTTTGAATATTGTGTCATGTTTTGTATTGATTTGTATTTGTTCTGGTATTAGTTTGTTTTGTGTTTTATGTTTGTATATTTGTAAATTTTCCCAAATGTTCATTATGGTGCCTTTGTGTGGTATATGTTTTATTAGTGATACATTGGTTATGTTTGGGAATTCGTGTCCTGTGTTTATTGCATGTGTGGCTAAATTGGATTTATATATTTCTGGTTTTTTGTATGCGTTTAGGTGTTCAAAATAACGTTTTTTCAGCTGTTTTTTTGTTTGTCCTATGTAACATTTATTGCAATCTTGGCATTCAATTTTGTATATACCATTAGTTGTTGTATTATCTTTGTTGTGTGAGCTGTTTAGAATTTGTAATTTATTTTTATTAGTTTTGTATGCTATTTTTATATCTGTGTTTTTAAATAGTTTTGTTAGTTTTGTCATTTTATTATTTATGTATGTGAATGTGGCCCATTTTTTGTTGTTGTTATTATTTATGTGTTGTTCATTTTGATTAATTCTTAATTGTTCAGTTTTTATTTTGTATTTGATTTTATTTTCTATTTTGATCATAGTATTTTTATTGTATCCATTTTCATAACCAATTTGGTATATTATATTTCTTTCTTTGTCAGTTTCTTGTTTGCTTAGGGGTATTTTGTACATTCTGTTAAATAACGAATAAAATGCTGACATTTTATGTTGTGGTGGGTGGTCAGAATGGTTAGGTATAATGATGTTAGTGAAAGTTGGTTTTCTATATATTGCATATTGTATGTGTTTGTTGTATCTTGTGATGGTTATGTCTAAATAGTTGATTTTGTTATGTTTTTCTTTTTCTTCTGTGAATTGTATTTTGGGATGTATGTTATTGATTTGTTTCAATATGTTCTCTGCATTTGTGTTTTTGTTATTTGATACATATAGTCCATCATCTACATATCTTATCCATATGCCATTTGGGTCATGTGTTTTTATGATATTTTGTATTTTGGTGTCTATGTGTTGTAGGAATATTTCTGCTATTATGCTTGATAATGGTGATCCCATTGCTAAACCTTCTTTCTGTTGATAAATTGTGCTATTAAATTCAAAGTAATTTTGTTTTAGTATTAGTTGAAGACTATTTTTTATTTCGGTTATATATTGTTTGTTTTCATTTTGTTCTTTAAGTTTGTTTATTATTATGTCAATTGTTTCTTCTACTGGGATATTGGTGTACATGTTTGTTATGTCATATGATGTGAAAAATGTATTTTCATTTATATTTATTATTTTTAGTTTGTCTATTAATTCGTATGTATTTTTTATGTTATGATGGTTATTTGTTAGATGGTTACTTTTTAGTTTTTGTGCTATTATTTTTGCTATTTTGTATGTAGGAGCTTTTTTGAAATTGATTAATGGACGTATTGGGTTGTTTAATTTGTGTATTTTTATTAGGCTATTCATTTTAGGTGGTTCTGGATTATTGTTTATATATAAGTCTGTTTTTATTGTTGAAAATGTTTTTAGTTGTTTTTATTAGTTTTATTGTTTGTTTAAGATATTTTTCTGTTGGGTTTTTATCTAGTTGTACGCATTTATTATTGTTGATGAAGTCTTCGGTTTTTTTGATGTAGTCTGCTTTATCAATGATTACTGTTGCTTGACTTTTGTCTGCTTTAGTTATTATTAAATTATTGTTCTTTACTTTATTTTTAATTTCTTTTATTGTTTTATTGTTTTTCTTTTGTTTATCTTTGTTTTTCATTTCGCTAGTGATTATTTTTTTAATTATATGTGTTGCTTCTGTTCTTTTTTCTTCTTGTATATTGTCTTTTATTAGGTTAATGGCAAATTCTGTTTCTACTATTAAATTTTCTAGATTTTTGTTTGCATTTTGGGTTATGTTAGTTTTTGACATATTGTTTAAATATTCTGTGTCTTTTTTGTTAAATTCTGTATTGCTGAGGTCAATGGTTCGAGGGTAAAATGTGTGTTTATTTTTGTTGTTTTGTTCTTGATTTTTGTTTTGTTGTTTTAATGTGTTAAGTTTTTTGTTGATTGTATAAGTCTTTTTGTTTTTTTCAAATCTTATTTTATTTTCTATGTTATTGTATTTATTATTCCAAGTGATTGGATGTAAGAAACTTGTTAGCTCTAAGTGTAGTTTGTATATATCTAGTGTTATGCTATTTTTCTTACTGTATAATTGATTAATTTCGTTTTGTATCCATAGCCTTTGTGCTTGTTTTATAGTTTTTTGTGCAGTCATATTTTTGTTGTTTGTGTTTATGTTGATGTATTTAGGTGTTAATTTATGTTTTTGGCATTGTCTATTGAAGTATATGTTCATGTTTGTGTTCATTAGTTGTTTTTTTCGTGTTTGAAATTTGTTTAATAATTTGGTAATGTGGTTATATGGAATTGTGGTTATGTTGTTTGTGTACATGTTAATGTATATTTATGTGAGAGATGATTTGTTATCCGTTATTTGGTGGTTGATTTCACTTAATTTGATATTCACTTCACTATTTTTTCACTATACACTTTTGTTTTTGCATTTGTTTTATAACCTCACTTTTCATTTTTTCACTGTAGGTTTATTTACCTTGTATGGTTATATTATTTCAATCACTTTCTGCTACAGTCCGTTTCTTGATGTATATAATACATTTAATATTTATACTAAATTTACCTCAAGATGTTTTTTCTATTTGGAACATGTTTCGAGAGTTCCTGTTCTCTCATCTTCAGCCTTCGCCATCTTGTTTCTGGTGAAGTATTTGTGTGTTGGCTGCTGGATGTTATTAAGGTTGTTTGTTGGTCTTTGGTCTTTTAAAGTTGTATTATTGTGTGTGGTTGTGGTATATGTTTTTGTATTTTGTGTATTTTCGATGTTGAGTGCTTTGAATATTGTGTCATGTTTTGTATTGATTTGTATTTGTTCTGGTATTTGTTTGTTTTGTGTTTTATGTTTGTATATTTGTAAATTTTCCCAAATGTTCATTATAGTGCCTTTGTGTGGTATATGTTTTATTAGTGATACATTGGTTATTTTTGGGAATTTGTGTCCTGTGTTTATTGCATGTGTGGCTAAATTGGATTTATATATTTCTGGTTTTTTGTATGCGTTTAGGTGTTCAAAATAATGTTTTTTCAGCTGTTTTTTTGTTTGTCCTATGTAACATTTATTGCAATCTTGGCATTCAATTTTGTATATACCATTAGTTGTTGTATTATCTTTGTTGTGTGAGCTGTTTAGAATTTGTAATTTATTTTTATTAGTTTTGTATGCTATTTTTATATCTGTGTTTTTAAATAGTTTTGTTAGTTTTGTCATTTTATTATTTATGTATGTGAATGTGGCCCATTTTTTGTTGTTATTATTTATGTGTTGTTCATTTTGATTAATTCTTAATTGTTCAGTTTTTATTTTGTATTTGATTTTATTTTCTATTTTGATCATAGTATTTTTATTGTATCCATTTTCATAACCAATTTGGTATATTATATTTCTTTCTTTGTCAGTTTCTTGTTTGTTTAGGGGTATTTTGTACATTCTGTTAAATAACGAATAAAATGCTGACATTTTATGTTGTGGTGGGTGGTCAGAATGGTTAGGTATAATGATGTTAGTGAAAGTTGGTTTTCTATATATTGCATATTGTATGTGTTTGTTGTATCTTGTGATGGTTATGTCTAAATAGTTGATTTTGTTATGTTTTTCTTTTTCTTCTGTGAATTGTATTTTGGGATGTATGTTATTGATTTGTTTCAATATGTTCTCTGCATTTGTGTTTTTGTTATTTGATACATATAGTCCATCATCTACATATCTTATCCATATGCCATTTGGGTCATGTGTTTTTATGATATTTTGTATTTTGGTGTCTATGTGTTGTAGGAATATTTCTGCTATTATGCTTGATAATGGTGATCCCATTGCTAAACCTTCTTTCTGTTGATAAATTTTGCTATTAAATTCAAAGTAATTTTGTTTTAGTATTAGTTGGAGACTATTTTTTATTTCGGTTATATATTGTTTGTTTTCATTTTGTTCTTTAAGTTTGTTTATTATTATGTCAGTTGTTTCTTCTACTGGGATATTGGTGTACATGTTTGTTATGTCATATGATGTGAAAAATGTATTTTCATTTATATTTATTATTTTTAGTTTGTCTATTAATTCGTATGTATTTTTTATGTTATGATGGTTATTTGTTAGATGGTTATTTTTAGTTTTTGTGCTATTATTTTTGCTATTTTGTATGTAGGAGATTTTTTGAAATTGATTAATGGACGTATTGGGTTGTTTAATTTGTGTATTTTTATTAGGCTATTCATTTTAGGTGGTTCTGGATTATTGTTTATATATATGTCTATGTTTTTATTGTTGAAAATGTTTTTAGTTGTTTTTATTAGTTTTATTGTTTGTTTAAGATATTTTTCTGTTGGGTTTTTATCTAGTTGTACGCATTTATTATTGTTGATGAAGTCTTCGGTTTTTTTTACGTAGTCTGCTTTATCAATGATTACTTTTGCTTGACTTTTGTCTGCTTTAGTTATTATTAAATTATTGTTCTTTACTTTATTTTTAATTTCTTTTATTGTTTTATTGTTTTTCTTTTGTTTATCTTTGTTTTTCATTTCGCTAGTGATTATTTTTTTAATTATATGTGTTGCTTCTGTTCTTTTTTCTTCTTGTATATTGTCTTTTATTAGGTTAATGGCAAATTCTGTTTCTACTATTAAATTTTCTAGATTTTTGTTTGCATTTTGGGTTATGTTAGTTTTTGACATATTGTTTAAATATTCTGTGTCTTTTTTGTTAAATTCTGTATTGCTGAGGTCAATGGTTCGAGGGTAAAATGTGTGTTTATTTTTGTTGTTTTGTTCTTGATTTTTGTTTTGTTGTTTTAATGTGTTAAGTTTTTTGTTGATTGTATAAGTCTTTTTGTTTTTTTCAAATCTTATTTTATTTTCTATGTTATTGTATTTATTATTCCAAGTGATTGGATGTAAGAAACTTGTTAGCTCTAAGTGTAGTTTGTATATATCTAGTGTTATGCTATTTTTCTTACTGTATAATTGATTAATTTCGTTTTGTATCCATAGCCTTTGTGCTTGTTTTATAGTTTTTTGTGCAGTCATATTTTTGTTGTTTGTGTTTATGTTGATGTATTTAGGTGTTAATTTATGTTTTTGGCATTGTCTATTGAAGTATATGTTCATGTTTGTGTTCATTAGTTGTTTTTTTCGTGTTTGAAATTTGTTTAATAATTTGGTAATGTGGTTATATGGAATTGTGGTTATGTTGTTTGTGTACATGTTAATGTATATTTATGTGAGAGATGATTTGTTATCCGTTATTTGGTGGTTGATTTCACTTAATTTGATATTCACTTCACTATTTTTTCACTATACACTTTTGTTTTTGCATTTGTTTTATAACCTCACTTTTCGTTTTTTCACTGTAGGTTTATTTACCTTGTATGGTTATATTATTTCAATCACTTTCTGCTACAGTCCGTTTCTTGATGTATATAATACATTTAATATTTATACTAAATTTACCTCAAGATGTTTTTTCTATTTGGAACATGTTTCGAGAGTTCCTGTTCTCTCATCTTCAGCCTTCGCCATCTTGTTTCTGGTGAAGTATTTGTGTGTTGGCTGCTGGATGTTATTAAGGTTGTTTGTTGGTCTTTGGTCTTTTAAAGTTGTATTATTGTGTGTGGTTGTGGTATATGTTTTTGTATTTTGTGTATTTTCGATGTTGAGTGCTTTGAATATTGTGTCATGTTTTGTATTGATTTGTATTTGTTCTGGTATTAGTTTGTTTTGTGTTTTATGTTTGTATATTTGTAAATTTTCCCAAATGTTCATTATGGTGCCTTTGTGTGGTATATGTTTTATTAGTGATACATTGGTTATGTTTGGGAATTCGTGTCCTGTGTTTATTGCATGTGTGGCTAAATTGGATTTATATATTTCTGGTTTTTTGTATGCGTTTAGGTGTTCAAAATAATGTTTTTTCAGCTGTTTTTTTGTTTGTCCTATGTAACATTTATTGCAATCTTGGCATTCAATTTTGTATATACCATTAGTTGTTGTATTATCTTTGTTGTGTGAGCTGTTTAGAATTTGTAATTTATTTTTATTAGTTTTGTATGCTATTTTTATATCTGTGTTTTTAAATAGTTTTGTTAGTTTTGTCATTTTATTATTTATGTATGTGAATGTGGCCCATTTTTTGTTGTTGTTATTATTTATGTGTTGTTCATTTTGATTAATTCTTAATTGTTCAGTTTTTATTTTGTATTTGATTTTATTTTCTATTTTGATCATAGTATTTTTATTGTATCCATTTTCATAACCAATTTGGTATATTATATTTCTTTCTTTGTCAGTTTCTTGTTTGTTTAGGGGTATTTTGTACATTCTGTTAAATAACGAATAAAATGCTGACATTTTATGTTGTGGTGGGTGGTCAGAATGGTTAGGTATAATGATGTTAGTGAAAGTTGGTTTTCTATATATTGCATATTGTATGTGTTTGTTGTATCTTGTGATGGTTATGTCTAAATAGTTGATTTTGTTATGTTTTTCTTTTTCTTCTGTGAATTGTATTTTGGGATGTATGTTATTGATTTGTTTCAATATGTTCTCTGCATTTGTGTTTTTGTTATTTGATACATATAGTCCATCATCTACATATCTTATCCATATGCCATTTGGGTCATGTGTTTTTATGATATTTTGTATTTTGGTGTCTATGTGTTGTAGGAATATTTCTGCTATTATGCTTGATAATGGTGATCCCATTGCTAAACCTTCTTTCTGTTGATAAATTTTGCTATTAAATTCAAAGTAATTTTGTTTTAGTATTAGTAGGAAACTATTTTTTATTTCGGTTATATATTGTTTGTTTTCATTTTGTTCTTTAAGTTTGTTTATTATTATGTCAGTTGTTTCTTCTACTGGGATATTGGTGTACATGTTTGTTATGTCATATGATGTGAAAAATGTATTTTCATTTATATTTATTATTTTTAGTTTGTCTATTAATTCGTATGTATTTTTTATGTTATGATGGTTATTTGTTAGATGGTTATTTTTAGTTTTTGTGCTATTATTTTTGCTATTTTGTATGTAGGAGATTTTTTGAAATTGATTAATGGACGTATTGGGTTGTTTAATTTGTGTATTTTTATTAGGCTATTCATTTTAGGTGGTTCTGGATTATTGTTTATATATATGTCTATGTTTTTATTGTTGAAAATGTTTTTAGTTGTTTTTATTAGTTTTATTGTTTGTTTAAGATATTTTTCTGTTGGGTTTTTATCTAGTTGTACGCATTTATTATTGTTGATGAAGTCTTCGGTTTTTTTGATGTAGTCTGCTTTATCAATGATTACTGTTGCTTGACTTTTGTCTGCTTTAGTTATTATTAAATTATTGTTCTTCACTTTATTTTTAATTTCTTTTATTGTTTTATTGTTTTTCTTTTGTTTATCTTTGTTTTTCATTTCGCTAGTGATTATTTTTTTAATTATATGTGTTGCTTCTGTTCTTTTTTCTTCTTGTATATTGTCTTTTATTAGGTTAATGGCAAATTCTGTTTCTACTATTAAATTTTCTAGATTTTTGTTTGCATTTTGGGTTATGTTAGTTTTTGACATATTGTTTAAATATTCTGTGTCTTTTTTGTTAAATTCTGTATTGCTGAGGTCAATGGTTCGAGGGTAAAATGTGTGTTTATTTTTGTTGTTTTGTTCTTGATTTTTGTTTTGTTGTTTTAATGTGTTAAGTTTTTTGTTGATTGTATAAGTCTTTTTGTTTTTTTCAAATCTTATTTTATTTTCTATGTTATTGTATTTATTATTCCAAGTGATTGGATGTAAGAAACTTGTTAGCTCTAAGTGTAGTTTGTATATATCTAGTGTTATGCTATTTTTCTTACTGTATAATTGATTAATTTCGTTTTGTATCCATAGCCTTTGTGCTTGTTTTATAGTTTTTTGTGCAGTCATATTTTTGTTGTTTGTGTTTATGTTGATGTATTTAGGTGTTAATTTATGTTTTTGGCATTGTCTATTGAAGTATATGTTCATGTTTGTGTTCATTAGTTGTTTTTTTCGTGTTTGAAATTTGTTTAATAATGTGGTTATATGGAATTGTGGTTATGTTGTTTGTGTACATGTTAATGTATATTTATGTGAGAGATGATTTGTTATCCGTTATTTGGTGGTTGATTTCACTTAATTTGATATTCACTTCACTATTTTTTCACTATACACTTTTGTTTTTGCATTTGTTTTATAACCTCACTTTTCGTTTTTTCACTGTAGGTTTATTTACCTTGTATGGTTATATTATTTCAATCACTTTCTGCTACAGTCCGTTTCTTGATGTATATAATACATTTAATATTTATACTAAATTTACCTCAAGATGTTTTTTCTATTTGGAACATGTTTCGAGAGTTCCTGTTCTCTCATCTTCAGCCTTCGCCATCTTGTTTCTGGTGAAGTATTTGTGTGTTGGCTGCTGGATGTTATTAAGGTTGTTTGTTGGTCTTTGGTCTTTTAAAGTTGTATTATTGTGTGTGGTTGTGGTATATGTTTTTGTATTTTGTGTATTTTCGATGTTGAGTGCTTTGAATATTGTGTCATGTTTTGTATTGATTTGTATTTGTTCTGGTATTTGTTTGTTTTGTGTTTTATGTTTGTATATTTGTAAATTTTCCCAAATGTTCATTATGGTGCCTTTGTGTGGTATATGTTTTATTAGTGATACATTGGTTATGTTTGGGAATTTGTGTCCTGTGTTTATTGCATGTGTGGCTAAATTGGATTTATATATTTCTGGTTTTTTGTATGCGTTTAGGTGTTCAAAATAACGTTTTTTCAGCGGTTTTTTTGTTTGTCCTATGTAACATTTATTGCAATCTTGGCATTCAATTTTGTATATACCATTAGTTGTTGTATTATCTTTGTTGTGTGAGCTGTTTAGAATTTGTAATTTATTTTTATTAGTTTTGTATGCTATTTTTATATCTGTGTTTTTAAATAGTTTTGTTAGTTTTGTCATTTTATTATTTATGTATGTGAATGTGGCCCATTTTTTGTTGTTGTTATTATTTATGTGTTGTTCATTTTGATTAATTCTTAATTGTTCAGTTTTTATTTTGTATTTGATTTTATTTTCTATTTTGATCATAGTATTTTTATTGTATCCATTTTCATAACCAATTTGGTATATTATATTTCTTTCTTTGTCAGTTTCTTGTTTGCTTAGGGGTATTTTGTACATTCTGTTAAATAACGAATAAAATGCTGACATTTTATGTTGTGGTGGGTGGTCAGAATGGTTAGGTATAATGATGTTAGTGAAAGTTGGTTTTCTATATATTGCATATTGTATGTGTTTGTTGTATCTTGTGATGGTTATGTCTAAATAGTTGATTTTGTTATGTTTTTCTTTTTCTTCTGTGAATTGTATTTTGGGATGTATGTTATTGATTTGTTTCAATATGTTCTCTGCATTTGTGTTTTTGTTATTTGATACATATAGTCCATCATCTACATATCTTATCCATATGCCATTTGGGTCATGTGTTTTTATGATATTTTGTATTTTGGTGTCTATGTGTTGTAGGAATATTTCTGCTATTATGCTTGATAATGGTGATCCCATTGCTAAACCTTCTTTCTGTTGATAAATTGTGCTATTAAATTCAAAGTAATTTTGTTTTAGTATTAGTTGAAGACTATTTTTTATTTCGGTTATATATTGTTTGTTTTCATTTTGTTCTTTAAGTTTGTTTATTATTATGTCAATTGTTTCTTCTACTGGGATATTGGTGTACATGTTTGTTATGTCATATGATGTGAAAAATGTATTTTCATTTATATTTATTATTTTTAGTTTGTCTATTAATTCGTATGTATTTTTTATGTTATGATGGTTATTTGTTAGATGGTTACTTTTTAGTTTTTGTGCTATTATTTTTGCTATTTTGTATGTAGGAGCTTTTTTGAAATTGATTAATGGACGTATTGGGTTGTTTAATTTGTGTATTTTTATTAGGCTATTCATTTTAGGTGGTTCTGGATTATTGTTTATATATATGTCTGTTTTTATTGTTGAAAATGTTTTTAGTTGTTTTTATTAGTTTTATTGTTTGTTTAAGATATTTTTCTGTTGGGTTTTTATCTAGTTGTACGCATTTATTATTGTTGATGAAGTCTTCGGTTTTTTTTACGTAGTCTGCTTTATCAATGATTACTTTTGCTTGACTTTTGTCTGCTTTAGTTATTATTAAATTATTGTTCTTTACTTTATTTTTAATTTCTTTTATTGTTTTATTGTTTTTCTTTTGTTTATCTTTGTTTTTCATTTCGCTAGTGATTATTTTTTTAATTATATGTGTTGCTTCTGTTCTTTTTTCTTCTTGTATATTGTCTTTTATTAGGTTAATGGCAAATTCTGTTTCTACTATTAAATTTTCTAGATTTTTGTTTGCATTTTGGGTTATGTTAGTTTTTGACATATTGTTTAAATATTCTGTGTCTTTTTTGTTAAATTCTGTATTGCTGAGGTCAATGGTTCGAGGGTAAAATGTGTGTTTATTTTTGTTGTTTTGTTCTTGATTTTTGTTTTGTTGTTTTAATGTGTTAAGTTTTTTGTTGATTGTATAAGTCTTTTTGTTTTTTTCAAATCTTATTTTATTTTCTATGTTATTGTATTTATTATTCCAAGTGATTGGATGTAAGAAACTTGTTAGCTCTAAGTGTAGTTTGTATATATCTAGTGTTATGCTATTTTTCTTACTGTATAATTGATTAATTTCGTTTTGTATCCATAGCCTTTGTGCTTGTTTTATAGTTTTTTGTGCAGTCATATTTTTGTTGTTTGTGTTTATGTTGATGTATTTAGGTGTTAATTTATGTTTTTGGCATTGTCTATTGAAGTATATGTTCATGTTTGTGTTCATTAGTTGTTTTTTTCGTGTTTGAAATTTGTTTAATAATTTGGTAATGTGGTTATATGGAATTGTGGTTATGTTGTTTGTGTACATGTTAATGTATATTTATGTGAGAGATGATTTGTTATCCGTTATTTGGTGGTTGATTTCACTTAATTTGATATTCACTTCACTATTTTTTCACTATACACTTTTGTTTTTGCATTTGTTTTATAACCTCACTTTTCATTTTTTCACTGTAGGTTTATTTACCTTGTATGGTTATATTATTTCAATCACTTTCTGCTACAGTCCGTTTCTTGATGTATATAATACATTTAATATTTATACTAAATTTACCTCAAGATGTTTTTTCTATTTGGAACATGTTTCGAGAGTTCCTGTTCTCTCATCTTCAGCCTTCGCCATCTTGTTTCTGGTGAAGTATTTGTGTGTTGGCTGCTGGATGTTATTAAGGTTGTTTGTTGGTCTTTGGTCTTTTAAAGTTGTATTATTGTGTGTGGTTGTGGTATATGTTTTTGTATTTTGTGTATTTTCGATGTTGAGTGCTTTGAATATTGTGTCATGTTTTGTATTGATTTGTATTTGTTCTGGTATTAGTTTGTTTTGTGTTTTATGTTTGTATATTTGTAAATTTTCCCAAATGTTCATTATAGTGCCTTTGTGTGGTATATGTTTTATTAGTGATACATTGGTTATGTTTGGGAATTCGTGTCCTGTGTTTATTGCATGTGTGGCTAAATTGGATTTATATATTTCTGGTTTTTTGTATGCGTTTAGGTGTTCAAAATAATGTTTTTTCAGCTGTTTTTTTGTTTGTCCTATGTAACATTTATTGCAATCTTGGCATTCAATTTTGTATATACCATTAGTTGTTGTATTATCTTTGTTGTGTGAGCTGTTTAGAATTTGTAATTTATTTTTATTAGTTTTGTATGCTATTTTTATATCTGTGTTTTTAAATAGTTTTGTTAGTTTTGTCATTTTATTATTTATGTATGTGAATGTGGCCCATTTTTTGTTGTTGTTATTATTTATGTGTTGTTCATTTTGATTAATTCTTAATTGTTCAGTTTTTATTTTGTATTTGATTTTATTTTCTATTTTGATCATAGTATTTTTATTGTATCCATTTTCATAACCAATTTGGTATATTATATTTCTTTCTTTGTCAGTTTCTTGTTTGTTTAGGGGTATTTTGTACATTCTGTTAAATAACGAATAAAATGCTGACATTTTATGTTGTGGTGGGTGGTCAGAATGGTTAGGTATAATGATGTTAGTGAAAGTTGGTTTTCTATATATTGCATATTGTTTGTGTTTGTTGTATCTTGTGATGGTTATGTCTAAATAGTTGATTTTGTTATGTTTTTCTTTTTCTTCTGTGAATTGTATTTTGGGATGTATGTTATTGATTTGTTTCAATATGTTCTCTGCATTTGTGTTTTTGTTATTTGATACATATAGTCCATCATCTACATATCTTATCCATATGCCATTTGGGTCATGTGTTTTTATGATATTTTGTATTTTGGTGTCTATGTGTTGTAGGAATATTTCTGCTATTATGCTTGATAATGGTGATCCCATTGCTAAACCTTCTTTCTGTTGATAAATTTTGCTATTAAATTCAAAGTAATTTTGTTTTAGTATTAGTTGGAGACTATTTTTTATTTCGGTTATATATTGTTTGTTTTCATTTTGTTCTTTAAGTTTGTTTATTATTATGTCAGTTGTTTCTTCTACTGGGATATTGGTGTACATGTTTGTTATGTCATATGATGTGAAAAATGTATTTTCATTTATATTTATTATTTTTAGTTTGTCTATTAATTCGTATGTATTTTTTATGTTATGATGGTTATTTGTTAGATGGTTATTTTTAGTTTTTGTGCTATTATTTTTGCTATTTTGTATGTAGGAGCTTTTTTGAAATTGATTAATGGACGTATTGGGTTGTTTAATTTGTGTATTTTTATTAGGCTATTCATTTTAGGTGGTTCTGGATTATTGTTTATATATATGTCTATGTTTTTATTGTTGAAAATGTTTTTAGTTGTTTTTATTAGTTTTATTGTTTGTTTAAGATATTTTTCTGTTGGGTTTTTATCTAGTTGTACGCATTTATTATTGTTGATGAAGTCTTCGGTTTTTTTGATGTAGTCTGCTTTATCAATGATTACTGTTGCTTGACTTTTGTCTGCTTTAGTTATTATTAAATTATTGTTCTTTACTTTATTTTTAATTTCTTTTATTGTTTTATTGTTTTTCTTTTGTTTATCTTTGTTTTTCATTTTGCTAGTGATTATTTTTTTAATTATATGTGTTGCTTCTGTTCTTTTTTCTTCTTGTATATTGTCTTTTATTAGGTTAATGGCAAATTCTGTTTCTACTATTAAATTTTCTAGATTTTTGTTTGCATTTTGGGTTATGTTAGTTTTTGACATATTGTTTAAATATTCTGTGTCTTTTTTGTTAAATTCTGTATTGCTGAGGTCAATGGTTCGAGGGTAAAATGTGTGTTTATTTTTGTTGTTTTGTTCTTGATTTTTGTTTTGTTGTTTTAATGTGTTAAGTTTTTTGTTGATTGTATAAGTCTTTTTGTTTTTTTCAAATCTTATTTTATTTTCTATGTTATTGTATTTATTATTCCAAGTGATTGGATGTAAGAAACTTGTTAGCTCTAAGTGTAGTTTGTATATATCTAGTGTTATGCTATTTTTCTTACTGTATAATTGATTAATTTCGTTTTGTATCCATAGCCTTTGTGCTTGTTTTATAGTTTTTTGTGCAGTCATATATTTGTTGTTTGTGTTTATGTTGATGTATTTAGGTGTTAATTTATGTTTTTGGCATTGTCTATTGAAGTATATGTTCATGTTTGTGTTCATTAGTTGTTTTTTTCGTGTTTGAAATTTGTTTAATAATGTGGTTATATGGAATTGTGGTTATGTTGTTTGTGTACATGTTAATGTATATTTATGTGAGAGATGATTTGTTATCCGTTATTTGGTGGTTGATTTCACTTAATTTGATATTCACTTCACTATTTTTTCACTATACACTTTTGTTTTTGCATTTGTTTTATAACCTCACTTTTCGTTTTTTCACTGTAGGTTTATTTACCTTGTATGGTTATATTATTTCAATCACTTTCTGCTACAGTCCGTTTCTTGATGTATATAATACATTTAATATTTATACTAAATTTACCTCAAGATGTTTTTTCTATTTGGAACATGTTTCGAGAGTTCCTGTTCTCTCATCTTCAGCCTTCGCCATCTTGTTTCTGGTGAAGTATTTGTGTGTTGGCTGCTGGATGTTATTAAGGTTGTTTGTTGGTCTTTGGTCTTTTAAAGTTGTATTATTGTGTGTGGTTGTGGTATATGTTTTTGTATTTTGTGTATTTTCGATGTTGAGTGCTTTGAATATTGTGTCATGTTTTGTATTGATTTGTATTTGTTCTGGTATTTGTTTGTTTTGTGTTTTATGTTTGTATATTTGTAAATTTTCCCAAATGTTCATTATGGTGCCTTTGTGTGGTATATGTTTTATTAGTGATACATTGGTTATGTTTGGGAATTCGTGTCCTGTGTTTATTGCATGTGTGGCTAAATTGGATTTATATATTTCTGGTTTTTTGTATGCGTTTAGGTGTTCAAAATAACGTTTTTTCAGCTGTTTTTTTGTTTGTCCTATGTAACATTTATTGCAATCTTGGCATTCAATTTTGTATATACCATTAGTTGTTGTATTATCTTTGTTGTGTGAGCTGTTTAGAATTTGTAATTTATTTTTATTAGTTTTGTATGCTATTTTTATATCTGTGTTTTTAAATAGTTTTGTTAGTTTTGTCATTTTATTATTTATGTATGTGAATGTGGCCCATTTTTTGTTGTTGTTATTATTTATGTGTTGTTCATTTTGATTAATTCTTAATTGTTCAGTTTTTATTTTGTATTTGATTTTATTTTCTATTTTGATCATAGTATTTCTATTGTATTAATTTCATAACCAATTTGGTATATTATATTTCTTTCTTTGTCAGTTTCTTGTTTGTTTAGGGGTATTTTGTACATTCTGTTAAATAACGAATAAAATGCTGACATTTTATGTTGTGGTGGGTGGTCAGAATGGTTAGGTATAATGATGTTAGTGAAAGTTGGTTTTCTATATATTGCATATAGTATGTGTTTGTTGTATCTTGTGATGGTTATGTCTAAATAGTTGATTTTGTTATGTTTTTCTTTTTCTTCTGTGAATTGTATTTTGGGATGTATGTTATTGATTTGTTTCAATATGTTCTCTGCATTTGTGTTTTTGTTATTTGATACATATAGTCCATCATCTACATATCTTATCCATATGCCATTTGGGTCATGTGTTTTTATGATATTTTGTATTTTGGTGTCTATGTGTTGTAGGAATATTTCTGCTATTATGCTTGATAATGGTGATCCCATTGCTAAACCTTCTTTCTGTTGATAAATTTTGCTATTAAATTCAAAGTAATTTTGTTTTAGTATTAGTTGGAGACTATTTTTTATTTCGGTTATATATTGTTTGTTTTCATTTTGTTCTTTAAGTTTGTTTATTATTATGTCAGTTGTTTCTTCTACTGGGATATTGGTGTACATGTTTGTTATGTCATATGATGTGAAAAATGTATTTTCATTTATATTTATTATTTTTAGTTTGTCTATTAATTCGTATGTATTTTTTATGTTATGATGGTTATTTGTTAGATGCTTATTTTTAGTTTTTGTGCTATTATTTTTGCTATTTTGTATGTAGGAGCTTTTTTGAAATTGATTAATGGACGTATTGGGTTGTTTAATTTGTGTATTTTTATTAGGCTATTCATTTTAGGTGGTTCTGGATTATTGTTTATATATATGTCTATGTTTTTATTGTTGAAAATGTTTTTAGTTGTTTTTATTAGTTTTATTGTTTGTTTAAGATATTTTTCTGTTGGGTTTTTATCTAGTTGTACGCATTTATTATTGTTGATGAAGTCTTCGGTTTTTTTGATGTAGTCTGCTTTATCAATGATTACTGTTGCTTGACTTTTGTCTGCTTTAGTTATTATTAAATTATTGTTCTTTACTTTATTTTTAATTTCTTTTATTGTTTTATTGTTTTTCTTTTGTTTATCTTTGTTTTTCATTTCGCTAGTGATTATTTTTTTAATTATATGTGTTGCTTCTGTTCTTTTTTCTTCTTGTATATTGTCTTTTATTAGGTTAATGGCAAATTCTGTTTCTACTATTAAATTTTCTAGATTTTTGTTTGCATTTTGGGTTATGTTAGTTTTTGACATATTGTTTAAATATTCTGTGTCTTTTTTGTTAAATTCTGTATTGCTGAGGTCAATGGTTCGAGGGTAAAATGTGTGTTTATTTTTGTTGTTTTGTTCTTGATTTTTGTGTTGTTGTTTTAATGTGTTAAGTTTTTTGTTGATTGTATAAGTCTTTTTGTTTTTTTCAAATCTTATTTTATTTTCTATGTTATTGTATTTATTATTCCAAGTGATTGGATGAAAGAAACTTGTTAGCTCTAAGTGTAGTTTGTATATATCTAGTGTTATGCTATTTTTCTTACTGTATAATTGATTAATTTCGTTTTGTATCCATAGCCTTTGTGCTTGTTTTATAGTTTTTTGTGCAGTCATATTTTTGTTGTTTGTGTTTATGTTGATGTATTTAGGTGTTAATTTATGTTTTTGGCATTGTCTATTGAAGTATATGTTCATGTTTGTGTTCATTAGTTGTTTTTTTCGTGTTTGAAATTTGTTTAATAATGTGGTTATATGGAATTGTGGTTATGTTGTTTGTGTACATGTTAATGTATATTTATGTGAGAGATGATTTGTTATCCGTTATTTGGTGGTTGATTTCACTTAATTTGATATTCACTTCACTATTTTTTCACTATACACTTTTGTTTTTGCATTTGTTTTATAACCTCACTTTTCGTTTTTTCACTGTAGGTTTATTTACCTTGTATGGTTATATTATTTCAATCACTTTCTGCTACAGTCCGTTTCTTGATGTATATAATACATTTAATATTTATACTAAATTTACCTCAAGATGTTTTTTCTATTTGGAACATGTTTCGAGAGTTCCTGTTCTCTCATCTTCAGCCTTCGCCATCTTGTTTCTGGTGAAGTATTTGTGTGTTGGCTGCTGGATGTTATTAAGGTTGTTTGTTGGTCTTTGGTCTTTTAAAGTTGTATTATTGTGTGTGGTTGTGGTATATGTTTTTGTATTTTGTGTATTTTCGATGTTGAGTGCTTTGAATATTGTGTCATGTTTTGTATTGATTTGTATTTGTTCTGGTATTTGTTTGTTTTGTGTTTTATGTTTGTATATTTGTAAATTTTCCCAAATGTTCATTATGGTGCCTTTGTGTGGTATATGTTTTATTAGTGATACATTGGTTATGTTTGGGAATTCGTGTCCTGTGTTTATTGCATGTGTGGCTAAATTGGATTTATATATTTCTGGTTTTTTGTATGCGTTTAGGTGTTCAAAATAACGTTTTTTCAGCTGTTTTTTTGTTTGTCCTATGTAACATTTATTGCAATCTTGGCATTCAATTTTGTATATACCATTAGTTGTTGTATTATCTTTGTTGTGTGAGCTGTTTAGAATTTGTAATTTATTTTTATTAGTTTTGTATGCTATTTTTATATCTGTGTTTTTAAATAGTTTTGTTAGTTTTGTCATTTTATTATTTATGTATGTGAATGTGGCCCATTTTTTGTTGTTGTTATTATTTATGTGTTGTTCATTTTGATTAATTCTTAATTGTTCAGTTTTTATTTTGTATTTGATTTTATTTTCTATTTTGATCATAGTATTTTTATTGTATCCATTTTCATAACCAATTTGGTATATTATATTTCTTTCTTTGTCAGTTTCTTGTTTGTTTAGGGGTATTTTGTACATTCTGTTAAATAACGAATAAAATGCTGACATTTTATGTTGTGGTGGGTGGTCAGAATGGTTAGGTATAATGATGTTAGTGAAAGTTGGTTTTCTATATATTGCATATTGTATGTGTTTGTTGTATCTTGTGATGGTTATGTCTAAATAGTTGATTTTGTTATGTTTTTCTTTTTCTTCTGTGAATTGTATTTTGGGATGTATGTTATTGATTTGTTTCAATATGTTCTCTGCATTTGTGTTTTTGTTATTTGATACATATAGTCCATCATCTACATATCTTATCCATATGCCATTTGGGTCATGTGTTTTTATGATATTTTGTATTTTGGTGTCTATGTGTTGTAGGAATATTTCTGCTATTATGCTTGATAATGGTGATCCCATTGCTAAACCTTCTTTCTGTTGATAAATTTTGCTATTAAATTCAAAGTAATTTTGTTTTAGTATTATTTGGAGACTATTTTTTGTTTCGGTTATATATTGTTTGTTTTCATTTTGTTCTTTAAGTTTGTTTATTATTATGTCAGTTGTTTCTTCTACTGGGATATTGGTGTACATGTTTGTTATGTCATATGATGTGAAAAATGTATTTTCATTTATATTTATTATTTTTAGTTTGTCTATTAATTCGTATGTATTTTTTATGTTATGATGGTTATTTGTTAGATGGTTATTTTTAGTTTTTGTGCTATTATTTTTGCTATTTTGTATGTAGGAGATTTTTTGAAATTGATTAATGGACGTATTGGGTTGTTTAATTTGTGTATTTTTATTAGGCTATTCATTTTAGGTGGTTCTGGATTATTGTTTATATATATGTCTATGTTTGTATTGTTGAAAATGTTTTTAGTTGTTTTTATTAGTTTTATTGTTTGTTTAAGATATTTTTCTGTTGGGTTTTTATCTAGTTGTACGCATTTATTATTGTTGATGAAGTCTTCGGTTTTTTTGATGTAGTCTGCTTTATCAATGATTACTGTTGCTTGACTTTTGTCTGCTTTAGTTATTATTAAATTATTGTTCTTTACTTTATTTTTAATTTCTTTTATTGTTTTATTGTTTTTCTTTTGTTTATCTTTGTTTTTCATTTCGCTAGTGATTATTTTTTTAATTATATGTGTTGCTTCTGTTCTTTTTTCTTCTTGTATATTGTCTTTTATTAGGTTAATGGCAAATTCTGTTTTTACTATTAAATTTTCTAGATTTTTGTTTGCATTTTGGGTTATGTTAGTTTTTGACATATTCTTTAAATATTCTGTTTCTTTTTTGTTAAATTCTGTATTGCTGAGGTCAATGGTTCGAGGGTAAAATGTGTGTTTATTTTTGTTGTTTTGTTCTTGATTTTTGTTTTGTTGTTTTAATGTGTTAAGTTTTTTGTTGATTGTATAAGTCTTTTTGTTTTTTTCAAATCTTATTTTATTTTCTATGTTATTGTATTTATTATTCCAAGTGATTGGATGTAAGAAACTTGTTAGCTCTAAGTGTAGTTTGTATATATCTAGTGTTATGCTATTTTTCTTACTGTATAATTGATTAATTTCGTTTTGTATCCATAGCCTTTGTGCTTGTTTTATAGTTTTTTGTGCAGTCATATTTTTGTTGTTTGTGTTTATGTTGATGTATTTAGGTGTTAATTTATGTTTTTGGCATTGTCTATTGAAGTATATGTTCATGTTTGTGTTCATTAGTTGTTTTTTTCGTGTTTGAAATTTGTTTAATAATTTGGTAATGTGGTTATATGGAATTGTGGTTATGTTGTTTGTGTACATGTTAATGTATATTTATGTGAGAGATGATTTGTTATCCGTTATTTGGTGGTTGATTTCACTTAATTTGATATTCACTTCACTATTTTTTCACTATACACTTTTGTTTTTGCATTTGTTTTATAACCTCACTTTTCATTTTTTCACTGTAGGTTTATTTACCTTGTATGGTTATATTATTTCAATCACTTTCTGCTACAGTCCGTTTCTTGATGTATATAATACATTTAATATTTATACTAAATTTACCTCAAGATGTTTTTTCTATTTGGAACATGTTTCGAGAGTTCCTGTTCTCTCATCTTCAGCCTTCGCCATCTTGTTTCTGGTGAAGTATTTGTGTGTTGGCTGCTGGATAAATAATAACAACAACAAAAAATGGGCCACATTCACATACATCAATAATAAAATAACAAAACTATTTAAATACACAGATATAAAAATAGCATACAAAACTAATAAAAATAAATTACAAATTCTAAACAGCTCTCACAACAAAGATAATACAACAACTAATGGTATATACAAAATTGAATGCCAAGATTGCAATAAATGTTACATAGGACAAACAAAAAAACAGCTGAAAAAACGTTATTTTGAACACCTAAACGCATACAAAAAACCAGAAATATATAAATCCAATTTAGCCACACATGCAATAAACACAGGACATGAATTCCCAAACATAACCAATGTATCACTAATAAAACATATACCACACAAAGGCACCATAATGAACATTTGGGAAAATTTACAAATATACAAACATAAAACACAAAACAAACTAATACCAGAACAAATACAAATCAATACAAAACATGACACAATATTCAAAGCACTCAACATCGAAAATACACAAAATACAAAAACATATACCACAACCACACACAATAATACAACTTTAAAAGACCAAAGACCAACAAACAACCTTAATAACATCCAGCAGCCAACACACAAATACTTCACCAGAAACAAGATGGCGAAGGCTGAAGATGAGAGAACAGGAACTCTCGAAACATGTTCCAAATAGAACAAACATCTTGAGGTAAATTTAGTATAAATATTAAATGTATTATATACATCAAGAAACGGACTGTAGCAGAAAGTGATTGAAATAATATAACCATCCAAGGTAAATAAACCTACAGTGAAAAAACGAAAAGTGAGGTTATAAAACAAATGCAAAAACAAAAGTGTATAGTGAAAAAATAGTGAAGTGAATATCAAATTAAGTGAAATCAACCACCAAATAACGGATAACAAATCATCTCTCACATAAATATACATTAACATGTACACAAACAACATAACCACAATTCCATATAACCACATTACCAAATTATTAAACAAATTTCAAACACAAAAAAAAAACAACTAATGAACACAAACATGAACATATACTTCAATAGACAATGCCAAAAACATAAATTAACACCTAAATACATCAACATAAACACAAACAACAAAAATATGACTGCACAAAAAACTATAAAACAAGCACAAAGGCTATGGATACAAAACGAAATTAATCAATTATACAGTAAGAAAAATAGCACAGCACTAGATATATACAAACTACTCTTAGAGCTAACAAGTTTCTTACATCCAATCACTTGGAATAATAAATACAATAACATAGAAAATAAAATAAGATTTGAAAAAACAAAAAGACTTATACAATCAACAAAAAACTTAACACATTAAAACAACAAAATAAAAATTAAGAACAAAACAACAAAAATAAACACACATTTTACCCTCGAACCATTAACCTTAGCAATACAGAATTTAACAAAAAAGAAACAGAATATTTAAACAATATGTCAAAAACTAACATAACTCAAAATGCAAACAAAAATCTAGAAAATTTAATAGTAGAAACAGAATTTGCCATTAACCTAATAAAAGACAATATACAAGAAGAAAAAAGAACAGAAGCAACACATATAATTAAAAAAATAATCACTAGCGAAATGAAAAACAAAGATAAACAAAAGAAAAACAATAAAACAATAAAAGAAATTAAAAATAAAGTAAAGAACAATAATTTAATAATAACTAAAGCAGACAAAAGTCAAGCAACAGTAATCATTGATAAAGCAGACTACATCAAAGAAACCGAAGACTTCATCAACAATAATAAATGCGTACAGCTAGATAAAAACCCAACAGAAAAATATCTTAAACAAACAATAAAACTAATAAAAACAACTAAAAACATTATCAACAATAAAAACATAGACATATATATAAACAATAATCCAGAACTACCTAAAATGATAACCTAATAAAAATACACAAATTAAACAACCCAATACATCCATTAATCAATTTCAAAAAAGCTCCTACATACAAAATAGCAAAAATAATAGCACAGAAACTAAAAAATAACCATCTAACAAATAACCATCATAACATAAAAAATACATACGAATTAATAGACAAACTAAAAATAATAAATATAAATGAAAATACATTTTTCACATCATATGACATAACAAACATGTACACCAATATCCCAGTAGAAGAAACAATTGACATAATAATAAACAAACTTAAAGAACAAAATGAAAACAAACAATATATAACCGATATAAAAAATAGTCTCCAACTAATACTAAAACAAAATTACTTTGAATTTAATAGCAAAATTTATCAACAGAAAGAAGGTTTAGCAATGGGATCACCATTATCAAGCATAATAGCAGAAATATTCCTACAACACATAGACACCAAAATACAAAATATCATAAAAACACATGACCCAAATGGCATATGGATAAGATATGTAGATGATGGACTATATGTATCAAATAACAAAAACACAAATGCAGAGAACATATTGAAACAAATCAATAACATACATCCCAAAATACAATTCACAGAAGAAAAAGAAAAACATAACAAAATCAACTATTTAGACATAACCATCACAAGATACAACAAACTCATACAATATGCAATATATAGAAAACCAACTTCCACTAACATCATTATACCTAACCATTCTGACCACCCACCACAACATAAAATGTCAGCATTTTATTCGTTATTTAACAGAATATACAAAATACCCCTAAACAAACAAGAAACTGACAAAGAAAGAAATATAATATACCAAATTGGTTATGAAAATGGTTACAATAAAAATACTATGATCAAAATAGAAAATAAAATCAAATACAAAATAAAAACTGAACAATTAAGAATTAATAAAAATGAACAACACATAAATAATAACAACAACAAAAAATGGGCCACATTCACATACATAAATAATAAAATAACAAAACTATTTAAAAACACAGATATAAAAATAGCATACAAAACTAATAAAAATAAATTACAAATTCTAAACAGCTCACACAACAAAGATAATACAACAACTAATGGTATATACAAAATTGAATGCCAAGATTGCAATAAATGTTACATAGGACAAACAAAAAAACAGCTGAAAAACGTTATTTTGAACACCTAAACGCATACAAAAAACCAGAAATATATAAATCCAATTTAGCCACACATGCAATAAACACAGGACACGAATTCCCAAACATAACCAATGTATCACTAATAAAACATATACCACACAAAGGCACCATAATGAACATTTGGAAAATTTACAAATATACAAACATAAAACACAAAACAAACTAATACCAGAACAAATACAAATCAATACAAAACATGACACAATATTCAAAGCACTCAACATCGAAAATACACAAAATACAAAAACATATACCACAACCACACACAATAATACAACTTTAAAACAAACACATACAATATGCAATATATAGAAAACCAACTTCCACTAACATCATTATACCTAACCATTCTGACCACCCACCACAACATAAAATGTCAGCATTTTATTCGTTATTTAACAGAATGTACAAAATACGCCTAAACAAACAAGAAACTGACAAAGAAAGAAATATAATATACCAAATTGGTTATGAAAATGGTTACAATAAAAATACTATGATCAAAATAGAAAATAAAATCAAATACAAAATAAAAACTGAACAATTAAGAATTAATCAAAATGAACAACACATAAATAATAACAACAACAAAAATGGGCCACATTCACATACATAAATAATAAAATGACAAAACTAACAAAACTATTTAAAAACGCAGATATAAAAATAGCATACAAAACTAATAAAAATAAATTACAAATTCTAAACAGCTCACACAACAAAGATAATACAACAACTAATGGTATATACAAAATTGAATGCCAAGATTGCAATAAATGTTACATAGGACAAACAAAAAAACAGCTGAAAAAACGTTATTTTGAACACCTAAACGCATACAAAAAACCAGAAATATATAAATCCAATTTAGCCACACATGCAATAAACACAGGACACGAATTCCCAAACATAACCAATGTATCACTAATAAAACATATACCACACAAAGGCACCATAATGAACATTTGGGAAAATTTACAAATATACAAACATAAAACACAAAACAAACTAATACCAGAACAAATACAAATCAATACAAAACATGACACAATATTCAAAGCACTCAACATCGAAAATACACAAAATACAAAAACATATACCACAACCACACACAATAATACAACTTTAAAAGACCAAAGACCAACAAACAACCTTAATAACATCCAGCAGCCAACACACAAATACTTCACCAGAAACAAGATGGCGAAGGCTGAAGATGAGAGAACAGGAACTCTCGAAACATGTTCCAAATAGAAAAAAACATCTTGAGGTAAATTTAGTATAAATATTAAATGTAATATATATATATATATATATATATATATATATATATTTACTGCAGTTTAAAAGTGACCATCATATTTCAACACATTCTTTTAATATCACAAATATATTAATTTCGACATTATAAACATATATATTATAACTTATCTCCATTGCGACTAAGGTATAATTATTTCTAACTGTGTTCCACATTGGAAACGCCAATTTATAACTTACTAGTGTTCCCCGTTTTATTTTGCCCCACTGTTGGGTTCGTCAATTTATAACTTAACGGGTGTTTCCTCGTTTAAACCTCTCTCCGTTTAGTGCCAATTTATTATGTATCTTATTTTAATATGTTTTATAATAATGTTAAGTATATCTCCTTTCCTCTCTATTTAATATAATTGGGTTATTGTGGGTGAAACTTGTGTATAGTGTGTAATTCGAATTTTTCGTTCAAGCCTATTCTGCGTTGGAGAGAAGAGAAGAAATTTTTATTATATTCTCTTCTCTTTAATACCTAAGCAGTCCGCGAATAGCGCTGTGGTTCCCAGACAATGGAAATTTGTAAGTTAACCCACCGCGTACGGTGATTATTAGTTACACTCTTTACTTATCTTATATCTTGTTCACACTACACCAGAGGCGGCTCACTCATAAGGGCACATGGTCACGTGCCCCTCCAGAAAATCACGAAATAAATAAATATTGTAGAAACGTCCTCGTTTTACATGATAGCAATAGTTTGTAACAGTGAGAAGTCTGGAGAAATGTGGCAACGCGAAAACAAATGTGGCAACATAGCGACGGTCACAGACACGTTGTGACCCAATATTACTACTCCCTTCCTCTTCACTACTCTCTTGTGGTGGGAAAGCGTAATGCTAAATTCCCATAGCGTTCGGTCACACTAGACTATGTGACCATTGACCAAAAATTAACAGTCTTCAAGTAGTAAACTCTGAATAATGTAGGTGCGCCACATTACTGCAACTAACGGATATGAATCGGAGCTATTTAGTAGACTATTACATTTTACCGCCATCTGAGCTGTGCTATAGGCTAATACTAATAATTACTGTTACTTTCTTAGTATATATTGTTACAAAATAACAATGTTATTATAATGTTTCTATCGTGAATATGATTATAATAATTTTTGCGATTTTATATAATTTTAAATTATATTCTCATTGAAGGAAATATTAAAATAGAATGTGTACCTAGAGCGGTTATGTTATGTGCTACACGATAATTGTGGTGGCAGTGCTTATAGTAATTGTATAAATTGTAGTGTTACAAGTGGTTTTCAGTAATCAGTGTTACGCACGCGTGTAAATAACGGTGTTGAAAATATTCAAGTGTCGGTATTTTGGGTGCTTGTGTAAATCTCTGAGACAAAATGAATGATGTCAAGTATTTACAGAGTAAAACTTTGTGCTATGAAGATAGGTTAATAGCAAAACAATTGGGTCCACCAAGACCGCAGTTGTCTATCAACCAAGTGTTATGGACAAAAACAGAACCTATAATAGAACGTTCAATACCGCAGTGTACGAAAAATGGGAATGGATATGCGGATGCCCCACAATCAATGCTTTATTTTGCTTTGCTTGTCTTCTGTTTGGCGGTGAAGACACGTGGACTAAGTCGGGCGTTAAAGATCTGAAACATTTACCAGAAAAGAGTAAGAAGCATTCGCTGTCTAAATGTCATTTAGACAATGAAATGAGTTTAGCCGTGCTAGGTATTGTAAATATTAGATTGCAACTCGATGATGGTTACAGAATTTCTGTTCGTAAACATAACGAACTTGTAGACAAGAACAGATACATCTTGTCTCGAATAATTGATGCGATTAAATTTTGTGGGGAATTTGAATTAGCTTTACGTGGCCTCGATGAAACGGAAGAAGCAGACAACAACCCAGGGATTTTTAAAGGACTAATCAATTACACTGCAGCACTTGACAGTGTTTTGAAAGATGATTTAGAAAATTCAACAGTGTTTAAAGGAACCTCGAAAACAATTCAGAACGAACTTTTAGATGCCATTTTGTCAGTGTGTCGAAAAAATATTGTGACTGAAATTTCTACGATAGACTTCATATCACTTCAGGCTGATGAAACAACTGACAGTTCGTGCAAAACACAGATGGCACTGATTTTGAGATATCTCATTGAAGGGAGAAAAATTGAAAGGTTTTGGGGTTTTTTTGAAGTCCCTTTTGATAAAAGTGCTCGAAGTTTAGCCTCGACAATTTTAGGACAGTCGGAAGAAATAGGAATAGACAGGTCCCCGGAAAAACTAATTTGTCAGACTTACGATGGTGCATCTGTTATGAGTGGTCAGAAAGGAGGGGTCCAGTGTTTGGTTAAAGGGAAGTATCCAAATGCAAATTTTATTCATTGCTATGCCCATCAAGGGAATCTGATTCTTCAAAACTCAACATCATCTGCCTCCCAGAGTAGAATATTTTTTCAAGACCTGCAAGGAATAGGACCATATTTTTCAAGATCTCCAAAGAGGATGGATTATTTAGTAGAAATTGTAAAAAAAAAATTGGGTCTGTGCCTCCTACAAGATGGTACTTTCAACACATGGCTGTTAATACTGTGTTTGAACATAAAGATAATCTAATAAAATGTTTTGAACACATTAGGGACATAGAGATTTCTGACAAAAGTGCTTCTAGCCAGGCTGCAGGATTTGTACGAACTTTGAGGGATCCTCAGTTCATTTTCTGGTTGACTTTTTTCCACAAAATTATGCCTCATGTGGTGATTTTCTTTGATTGCATTCAACAAAGAAACATTGATGCAATAAAAATGAGAACATTTGTTAAAAATGTTGTGAGTGCAGTGGTTAATATTCGTAAGACCTAATATTCTGAAGACAGTGAAGTGTCTGTAAGTGAGCCTGTGACTAAGAGACAGTGTGTTGAACAATTAAGTAATAGGAGCAACCGTGTGGCCGCTTTGGAAGTATGTGATATGATTGCGAACTATATTAATGAAATATTTCAATTTTCAGATCATTTATATGTTTCCAAATTGTTTTTAGTTGAAAAGTTCCCACAGTACTGTGTTGAGTTTCCGGAAAATGATTTTCAGACTACAATTAAATTTTATCCCACAATAAATGGTCCGTAACTGAGAACCGAACTTGAAGTGTTATACAGTTGTGAAGATTTACGTATTGCTTCTGGTGCAACACCCTTATTACAGTTTTTCCTTGATAATAACATGTTTCGTACCTTCTCAGAGTGTGTGACTATTTTAAAGATAATTGTTACCATACCGATGACAACTGTTGAAAGTGAAAGGTGCTTTTCTACATTGAAAAGAATAAAAACATTTTTAAGAAATTCCATGGGCACTGATAGACTGAATGCATTGGCTATGCTATCCACAGAAAAAAAATGATTCATGGAATTCAAGATTTCAACAAACAAGTGATAGAGGAATTCGCTACATCTAAAAACAGGAGAATGGAATTGTTATACAAAAAGTGAAATACCAGGTAAGACTTTATATATTTGTTTACCTAAGTACTAATTACCGCCAATGGTGGCCCACCTTAGATCCTCCCCACTGTGTGCCCCTCCCATTTCATTACTCACGAGCCGCCACTGCACTACACTAAATCTTATATAAATGAGAAGATATCGGAATTCTGAAAGGATTCTTTATTAATATTTAATATTTCTTGTCCAACAAAGTTGTTTCTTTTACATTAGATACAAAAGGCTATATGTCAGAAGTAATCGATTATCGATCGGATTCAAGGTTTTATATTATTTTTAGTTATGATTTTATATTTCTTTAAATACAGGGCGTGACGGTTCTTTCAACTGTTAGTAAGATCAGGAAATGCATAAATAGGAATACAAGGTATTACAATATAGAGTTAAGTTTTTATTAAATAATATTTAAAATAATTGTAGTTTTACCGTCCGCTCGGCATCGTGACTCGATAAGGCCGTGTACAGATAACCCTTTCGTCTTGACAGCAACTGATCAGCATGCAGATAAATTTGCTCTCATCAGTCTTCGTTCCAAGTTGAAAATAAAGTTTAATTCTTGGTCCTGGGATGATGCAGAAATACCGCTCCTTTTGTTCACCAATGTCCGAGTTTGTGGTTACGTGCTTCGACGACTTTCGAGTCCAATTACGTTTTTTCTATTGAACTGTGTAAACTGAAGTTCCGATATAATTTGGTGTTTATTTTCGTTTCTTTTACGTTATGGGATTATATCACTTTATGCAGGTAGTTATTTCTCTGGTTTTGTTAGTCAATTAAGTTAACATTTGTTCATTTTATTGAATTTTGCAATCAGAGTTCTTCCTTTTTATTTTTCGTTTCATGCATAAGTTTTTAGATTGTCCAATTATATAATACGGTTGAATGATAGTTGATCATACTATTGTGATTTATTGTTCATTTTGCTTAAATTTGGATGGACTTTGTATTTAAATTAAATCAAATCTTTTCTGAGCGTCTTTTAACTAAACCGTCTTCGTTCATGTAAATTTATCCAATAATCAAATCAACAACTTCCATCTCTTTTTGTCGTCCCTGGCAACCATTTTTTTTTTTTATTCTTATTGGATATTATGTTATATTATAATCATTTCATACAATGTTCTTCCACTCATCAAAATAATCCCTTTCTAAATTTCCATTATATCCTAATATAATTTTACTTATGGCTTGTTTACTAATTCTTATATATTTTGCTGTCTTTTCCTCTTAGTCTATTTATTTTAACAAATATTATTTTTCTGTTACTAAACGTTATCTATCAGTATCATTGCACTATGGCATTATAAGAGTTTATTTAATTTGAGTTTATTTACTTGTTATTATCAATTATTATTAACTTCTCCTAACTTATTAGATTTTATTTAGTATTTGTTACTAATTTCTTTACCTAACATTTCTGATCTGACTTACTATATAATGATATTAGTTGTTAGGCCTATCATTATACCTTGATCTACTTCTGAATTTAACTTGTTACTATCTGCAATATTATAGAATCTTTTATCTATTTATGACATGGTTATACTAAACTCTTTTGTATCTCGTTAACAATTATAGCCTTTTTGGCCAAGTTTACAATTCTAATCATCTTATTATCTAACTACATGTATACAAATAATTAAATCTAACAAAAGCTTTTTCATGACATATGGATAACACATAAAATGAAATTAATTAGTAATCAATTACTAAGTTTAACAACAGCTCTATAATGGTAAATTGATAACACATAATACTTAATTACCTGGTATTCTATTACCAGAATAACTTCCACTTGCTAACACAAAATATAACATCACTATCATGATAACAATATAACATGATACAATTAATAACAAGTACATTTGAGTAACTTAAGTCATACACCATTTATTCATTCTCATCTACTTTAAAACATCAATTATTATGAAACAGTCAAAATTAGTTTTTACATTATTTGTTATTGTCTGTTGTTTACCTCTCACTGAACCTTGAGGTTTATTATTATTAACATTATCACTTTCTTATCTTTCTACCTTGTATTCTTATTTTATTTAAACAATCATGGGTTGGGTTTCTGACCTTTTACAAGTGTGGATAATTAATAAATTTTCTTCTCTATTCTAAATCTTACAAGTTGATTTATGTAACGTCGAGGACCATATTTTCGTTACGTTACAAAATATATATATATATATCTTACTCATTCACCTAACACATAACCGATCATTAAAATCACATATAATTTACCAAGATAACACTTATAATTCACAACCACATTATACCCATAAAAACCTTGCGGCCCGCCTGTATATTAATTTTTTTTTTTTTCTATCGCCCAATCATATAGAAATGTCAAATGGCTGTAACCCGCTAGTTCTTATTAATTGAGAACTGATATTATCTATTAAGAGATACCCAGTATAAATCTTTAAAATGCCTATAGCCAGCATATTGCTTACTCAGAATATCACCAACATAATTTTAAAAAAAAACTGTAACAATTCTATATTAATTTATCAAATATACATTTATAAATCTGAAGGACAATCTGAATGGCCCCAAATAGCAAAATACAATTACAAGTTAAAATGTTAGTACAAGTTGCATAATTCTCCCAAAATATAAAACTTCTTGAATTTTGTAAAGTATAGATCATTAAGAAAAAACATAGTTGGCCATAAGAGTTTAATAATACTTAAAAGTTTAATTATGATGGCTTGACCATAATAAAAGAAAATATAATTGTAAATTAAATCTCAGTACAGCCTGCATAATTTTACAAAAAAAATTGGAAAATTGATAATTCTAAGAAAGTCTGGTTTGACCCATAATGGCCAGAAAATACAAGTTACAAAATATAAGTACCAGTGAACAGCCTGTATAAATTTCATAAAAGTTGGAGAAGCTTTAATTTTTATTAAGATATGAAATTTTAAAGGGAATCCGATTGGAACATAACAGCCAAAAAGAAAAATACACTCATACATCGAAATGTCAGTACCGCCTGTACAATTTTATAAAAGGTAAAATTTTAATTTTATCAATATACAGTATATATATATATATATATAATCTAAAGAGATGCTGAATTGACCCGGCCGCAGGAGTGTTCCAGAACATGCCTGACCTGACATAGGCTAACCTGTCCGCAACCTGCATGAGATGGCACCTACAGGTGCCTACCTCCTGATTGGTGAAATTTATGAAAGTAACAACCCCTGAAGCAGAATAAAAAAAACCCCATGATATAAATGAAAATGAAATAACCTGCCGGTTCAGCACATCTTACAAACAATACACATCGATTTAATTAAAAACTATCCCCCACAACCTTTACACCCATTATACAGCATAAAATGAATGCACGCTGGAACCCTCCCACGGGCAGGTCTACAATTATACTTGTATTAACTGTATTATTAATTTATGTTACATCGAAACTGTCCCGCCAACACACACCCGATTAAACGGTCTAACGGTATAAAGTTAATCTGACTGTATGTTACATTCACAGCACATAGTGTTTCCTGCAGGCCAGCTTTGAATAAAAGAAAATGTTTGAACATCACCTCATTTGATCCAGGCGGTCACATGGTTATAGCTTCCAGTGGTGTCTCCCTCCGCCGCGGCAGAACTAAAGTTTCAGAGGTTCAGAGCATGATGAAGATGTATGTACATCATGCGTTGGTCACGTCTCCATCTACCACGGGAACCCGGTAGGTCTTAGGGTGTTTACTTGGCCATTAAAGAGGAGAAAAAACCACAATTAAAAACCTCTGCTGACTGGAAGAGAGATAGACTGCTTTCAGATCTGTAGCAGGCGGCGGACTGAAACTGACATGCTCGCTAGTCCCCTCAGCCAAGCTAATTACGAGTTCCCCCAATAGGTGGTGCCAGCAAGCAGAGGGGCAAGACGATAACCGATCGGCACCGCACAACATTTTCGCGGCAGACATTAATTACTTACAGCTAAATATCGAATTTTTTATTTTATACAAACGCCGGGTCATCAAAACCCGGTACACAGCACTCTTAACAAACATAGCATAGAACACTTAAATGTACACATCTATATTTTGTTCCCCTCCCAAATGTTAATCCTGACAACATAATAGCACCATTTGCCTTTTTTAGTAACACTAAGCACAGAAGAAAACTACACCAGGATCCTGAACTGTTTATAGAATGTCTTGTTTATAATTGTTAGGATTTAAGGTTCTTACCTCTTTACAGGATTGGCTATCCTTGAGTTGTTAAGTAGTGATCAGATGAAGTAAAAAGTGACAATTACTTATGTTAAACAATTATTTATGTGAAATGTACAAATAAATATAACTATAAATGCATTATATACTGTTACTCATATAGGCAGAGACTTCAGTAGGCAGAGTATCACATCGTTTTAGATTGTGGGTTTTTCTTATTATTTCACTACTTAGATTTTACTCCAGGAACTATTTATATACCGTATTGTTCCGAGTACAAGCCATGCCCAAATTTAAGCCACACCCCAAAAATTACTGTAAGTTAAATGTTAAAAATTTGACAAAAAGTGTAAAGTCAGTGTTTGAATAAAAACTTACTAAATTTTATAAAATTAAGAAAGAAATAACTGGTATAAAAGTACATTATTGTTATCTAATTATTACTATTGCCTTACAATTTATAAAAATTATACTTTTGTAGTGTGTAATAAAACTAGATTCTCAGTGTTTAAAACTGTGTTATAAATTGTATAATATTTGAATTCAAAAGTGTGTTATAAGTTGACAATTGAAAGTTAAAGTTACAAGTTATGATGAATCAAAAAAATTCTAATTGTCTTAAAGGAACTCCTTTAAATAAAATAAAAATAATTGCAGTAATGTTGTTTGAACTATAACGTTGCTTAATTCAATAAATAAAGCATACTAGCTGGTCGCTTGATGAAGGTAGCCGTCGCGTTGATTCTGGCAGCGAAACTCCTCCTCCAGGTTGACAGTCATCTAAGTACGTAAAGTCAAGTCACGTCTGGACAATAAAATTAATAAAATACGCTTCCACATACCTGGTCGTGATTCTGGAAGTTCGGAAGTTCACTTTTTTAACAAATTAATAAGCTGCCAAGACGGTTTACAAAACCAGCTTGCTTTACTTACAAGGTTAGGTTACCTTGTTTAATAATGGGCGCCACACAGGTTTATTTCGGGAAAATCCCGTGTAAAACCCATTAATAGAATCAAATAATTATTAATTCTCTTCTTTAAAAAAACTGAAATTGTGTTTATTGCCCTTATGGCAATTCAAATTCAACAACGTTTGATTTCTGCTAAGAGTTACTTCGATTATTCTGAATGAATTATTTATTTACTTTTAGAAATAAATTGAGTCAAGTTATGCTGCTAATAACTGGGTTTTATTTGTACCCTTGATAATGAATTCAAACAAACATAATTAAGGAAATACATTGATATACAATTAAAATTGATTCGTTCACTTACCCTACTGCACTAGCTCAGAGCATAAACAACTTTTCTGGTTATGTCCAGATAAACTTTACTTTAAACATTAATTTTATTTATATCTCGGGTGTAAATTCTTTGAAACACAAGAAAGAATGCTCGTGCCTACACAAAAGTTAATTATTTCATAGAACAATATTGACTAGTAAGGCCTTGTTGTTTACTAACAAAAAATCAAACCTATTTATAGGTTAGGCGTTCGTCATGCTTGCTTAATTATTCACAAAAGTTATATCGACCACTTAAGACTAACATCATTCTTAACCAGGATTGACAAATCCACTAAATAAATTCAGTCATTGTGTAACACAGAAAATGTTTTGGTGTTATGCGTCAGTACAAATTTTGTTTACAAAATATATATATCAGTGCACTCAGATTAATGGAATAAATTGTCACGATGTTACCTCTTTATTTTAATCTTTTAGATTAAAATTTAATTAAACACTCCAGTGGTCGGATTATATTGACCCTGGTTTTACACTGCACACGCACTTTGAACAGAGAATATTTGTCCGCTTCTGACTAAAATGGACTTTTTATAATACTGGTTAATTATTTTCTCCTGTTCGATATATCCCGCACTAAATAAAATAAATACTTCACATCGATGCACTGATTCTAGGTAGACTGTATTGTAGTTACTTGTTGTTGCCGGAATGATTCAATGGACGCACTATTACATGATGCTATAAGTTAATAAAATTTTGAGGTGACGAGCGACACCTGCTTGCTCGAGATGACTGTCAAAAAGTGGTAACGGAAAAACTCGCGCTCCCGTTATATACCCCCTGTTTTGATGAGGCTTAGGCGATTGTTTCATTTAGTAAGCTATTTTCTGATTGGCTCAACCAGACGTTACGAAAATGACGCATTGTCTTTCCAACCGTCATCAGCCGTCTTTTGGCTAAGATGATTGACAGTTGACGTTGTTGTTATTATTGATAAACAAATTTCTTACTTTCTATTTACAAATGATGCTAACGCATGTCACGCACTTATTATAGTTGCAATCGTGGTTGTATCGCTATCAAATTAAAGGATATTTTTTACTCTTTAATTTGATATAGTTTGACACTGGTTTTATTCACACTTTCACTGACATTTCTTAATAAATAATGTTCAGATATATGGCTTCGCGCTGTCGTCTGCTAGCGACGCCGGCCACGATTTTCTCTTATCAATAAATTATTTGTGTTTCACATAGCGTTTTCACTTAAACGTGTGTGTCGGAACACTAATATATCCGTCTTTCTACTTATTTAGTGAATATAATTATTAAATCTTAACTTACTGATGTAATTACACTGCTATGAACTATCCTTACTTCCTAATTACATTTTGTTTACACTATTTTGCTCTATGCCATTCATTAATATTTGAGTTATTACTTGTATAATACATTAACAATGCTTATTGCTACACTTGGTATAATAATTGTTCAGTGTATGTTATTTACACTAGTAGTCCTTTCTACTTATCACCTTACTGACAATTGTTCGTTTTAGGCGTTGCCTAGGCATACCTTTTACATCGGGTTTATGCCTTAATAATGTTCATTAGTTACTTTTGGTACATTGATGAGGTAACTTACTTATATAAGGTTCCCTCTTACAATTATTTTTACTTCTTATGAGTACATTTGAGATTGTAATACCGTTTCAATTTTATATTGTGGCCATAGCTAATCTTAGTCATAGGCATTAATAGTTACTAGTCATTGTTTATTTATTCTCAGCTAGATACTGTTGCTGATATTATATTATTCGGGTCGTTACTTAATTATTTTTATTAACATGTGAAATTACATTCAAGTTATTCACTGACTCGCTTGACAGCTTATAGTGAATTTAGCTTGTCCATTAGTTTGTGTCAGTTATAGTATTGGTTGTAGTGTCAAGCAGTGTTTTGTTTACTGCTTCTTATGGCACTTCTTCTTCTTTCTTCTTCGTTGGTCCTTCTCTTCTTCGCTACTTCCATCATTATATTATGTACTTACATTACCTTCATGTATTTATTAATTCTATGGGTATATGTCTAGGTTATGTAACACTTGATCATGTTACATATACTCCCCTCTCTAAATTGATAATTTGAGAGAAATTTTACATTTGATAAAATTATCATTTCAGTTCAGTTTTAGTACATTATTACTGCTTTTTTTTCTTGTACTCTCTGCATTGATTTTTACATTCTATTAGTGTGTTGCACTAGATTGAGTTCTTGGCTAGTGATATAATTTTTAGCTTACTAGTATTTTTTTAATTTTTAGCTTACTAGTATTTTTTCAAGTTTCTCATATTCTAAGTCATTTAGTTACAATAGGTTTCACTTCTTAAATTAACAATTTCCTGTCTTACAATAATACATTTTTTCTTTCTCATTTTATATCTTTATTTTCGTGATAAATTCTATGGTTCTTTCATTTTTTACCTCACAGATTTTTATTAATAATCCTTGATATATTACCATATAATTCCCTAACATTTGTAGTGGGTTCGGAGTCAGAGGGGCTCTATTTGGCATCCATTCTCTGCCGTTCCTCAACTACATGTCCTCAGAATCAGAGGCATCCTCATCTCTGTCTGGGACAAAATAAAAATTGCACTTAGCAACAGTTGCACTATCACAACACATAAAATATAACATATCATTCATTTTTCAATAATATAACATATTCAATATAACATTCAAGGTATTAGAGGTTTCATTTGTATCACATTTCATTCCTTTATACTTTCTAACACACTTCTTTTCACAGGTAATTGTTCCCTTTCAGACTTGACATATTGGCTATGTTCTTTATTAGCCTTGTTGTTACTTTTCTATACTAGTTGGTAATTTGTTTTGGTTCATCTGAGTATTCTTAAATTTACACACTTATCTTGATCATCATACAATCATGCAGTTGTTTCTTAAATATAGAGTTTATAATATTTCACTCTTACAACAGTTTACAAGTTTTACTCTCATCAATAGTTTACAATTATCCTGAATTATCAGGGTTTACAGTATTCATCTACTAAACATTTTGGTTAGATATTCTCTGACATATCTTGTTGGTAAATACAATTGGATACTTTCTTCATCGCTTAATTAATATTTTTTATATTCCTCGATAACAGTAGTATTTTGACACTTATTTTTGTTATTTATCTTATTCTAACATATTATTAGACAATAGTTGACTTTCTCTCCCTTCATTCCATAATAATAGTAGCCTTCTTTCTAATTAACTCTCTTTGGTATTCTTCCTCTCTACTCCTTCAAAGGTTAGTTGTTTAAACCTTTATTCTGGATGATTTTCTATAATTTCTTTGTTTTGTGAGAGGTATACAATATTTGACATTTAAATACAATATAATGATATAATAATAACACATTAGTAGATAATACTCCTTTCTCTTTTCTTCTTTCCATAATAAATATAGCCATCCTCTTAAATTACTCACTTTGGTATTCTGCCTCTCTACTCCTTCAAGTGTTGGAATCTTTAACACTTATTCTGGACGATTTTATATAATTTCTTTGGTTGGTGAGAGGTATACAATATTTGACATTTAAATACAATATAATGATATAATAATAACACATTAGTAGATAATACTCCTTTCTCTTTTCTTCTTTCCATAATAAATATAGCCATTCTCTTAAATTACTCACTTTGGTATTCTGCCTCTCTACTCCTTCAAGTGTTGGAATCTTTAACACTTATTCTGGACGATTTTATATAATTTCTTTGGTTTAATTTAACATAGGAGTATTAGAGTAATTTTATATCACTATCTTATGTACATTTTTGTTAAATGATACTCTTTTGTTCTACGCAATATAATAGACATCTTTCTTACCATTAAATTATTTGGTTTATAATACACATTTTTTCTATCATTTAATATGATAAATCTGGTTCTCATTTAATATATAACAGATAGTTTTGGCATATATACTTATACTACACACTTTTTTACAACACAATATGATAAACAGGCTTGCTATAGGCAATTAGCCACTCTCAATACATTGGGTATAATAAATGATCCTCCCGATCACTAATTTAATCCTCTTATGGTAGATACTTTTAACATTTCTTATACGCTAAACACTCTTGTGGTAATCGTCGTACCATAATATAATTTGTCCTTTTATCATAATAATTACATTTATAGCTTATATGTTGGGGTTCTATTGGGCTTCTCCTTTCTATTGGGTTCATTGGTTGGGTAAATTACGTTTCACAGGTACCCTTTTTTATAGCTGTCTCTAGTACAACATGTTTATGATATTTGGCACCCTATAATAACATCTCATAACAAACTTCCTTACATATAGTATTTCTATGGTCCTTTGTTATGGTATAAGGGCCTATGTACAGTACTAGTAGTTTTGGAGGTACCTCCCAATCATGTGGTTCTTCCACTTTGCGGCTACCAGATAGTCATCGGCTTCCCCTTTTCTCGCCTTCCTTTTCTCATCATCTTTGGTATCCATGTGTCCAGTGTACTCCTGGTCTTTGTTATTATTGACTTCCAGTACCTCTTCGAATTCTGGTTGATCGTCATTAGTTTTCTGGTTGGATTTTTCCATTGATTGGTCCCTCTTCTTCTGTAATTCTTTTATTTCTTGGGCATACCCTTCAATGATCCGGTCCAGTTGTTCTTGATACCCTTTCCTTTTCTTGGAATGCCTTCTTCTCACTTTGGAAATATCTGCTTTAAGTATTTTATTGGTTATAGTCTTCTTGGTTGTAGCACATTTCTTCTCTTCGTCCATCTTCATGAAGCTCCTTCGATACTCCTTCCTATAGATTCCTTCTTTACGGTTGATGACTGGGAAATAAATCATATTAATTAGACCACTTCGAGTCATTTCGATTAATTCCTCTGTTACCCTAGTCTTCTTTGGGCGTATTATTCTTCTTATCTTCGCCTCCTTTTCTTCCGTTTTCTTAATTATTTTGTTCCTTTCTTCATGATTTTTAATTTTTAAATTCACTTGTTCGGTGTTTTTATTTCTGGGTAACTCTCTTGTCTCCACTTGATCATCACACAAGGGCAGATTATTTTGTTCTAAGTCTTCATTCTCGGCTAATAACTCTTCCGCTTCTTTAATTACCTGAGTCTTCTTTATACCTTCGGCGTCGATCTCCTTGTATGGAATATCTTCCTGGTTTCTGTCAAACTCATTTTCAGATGATGATGTATTTGAGTCCCCTTCATTCTCGGTTTGTTTGACATCGTCTTCGGATGGCATGTTTAATTCTTCTATGGTTTCATCATTGGATACTTCTTCAGTTTCTGAGTTGTTGTCGTTTAGTAATTCTCCTCTTATGGTCTGACCCAATTCTTCCGTATATTTCTTATTCATTTCATCCATTTTCTTGCTAATATTATTTAATGTGGTATTCAATTCTTCCTTCAACGCTCTGTTGCTGTCGTCTATTTTACGGTTCAACGTGTCCATGGCTCTATTGGTATTGTCTATCTTTTTATTCAAGTCTTCTTTCAATAATTCTAAGTTCTTATTATTGTCGTCTAACCTTGTATGTAGGTCTTCTTCCAGCGACTCCATATTTTTACTAATAGACTCCATATTTTTCTGGCTGTCATTTATCTTCTGGTGGATTGACTCCATATTTCTGATGCTATCTTCTTTCAACGATTCCATATTTTTATTTAAATCTTCCTTTAATGCTTCCATGTTCTTCTGATTCTCTTCCCGGGATTTCCTACCGTCTTCTTTCAATGACTCATTATTTCTAGTCATTTGTTCCATCATCATCATCATGTTCTCTATTCTTGCCCCTTCGGTGGCTTTGTCGGGTTGGTCGCCGACCATTACTTCCACTTCCGGTTCTGCATGGGGTGTTTCTTCTGGTCGAGTTTCTATGTTATTAATTGTAATGACTTCCATCTCGGGTGTTGGTTGTGTCTCATGTGTCTCCGTATTTGGTTGTACCTCTTCTACTTGGCTATCCTTGTACCTTGTGTCGTATTGATGTGTGTGTGGCATGTTTGTTCTTTTGTGTTTGCCGGGCTGATTATAAATATAAAAAATATTTTCGTTCAATATTTTTCAGCCCCACGTTGCTGGTCGCCAATTTGTAATAAACCGCGATTCTCAGTGTTTAAAACTGTGTTATAAATTGTTTAATATTTGAACTCAAAAGTGTGTTATAAGTTTACAATTGAATGTTAAAGTTACAAGTTATGATGAATCGAAAAAATTCTAATTGTCTTAAAGGAACTTCTTTAAATAAAATAAAAATAATTGCAGTAATGTTGTTTGAACTATAACGTTGCTTAGTTCAATAAATAAAGCATACTAGCTGGTCGCTTGATGAAGGTAGCCGTCGCGTTGATTCTGGCAGCGAAACTCCTCCTCCAGGTTGACAGTCATCTAAGTACGTAAAGTCAAGTCACGTCTGGACAATAAAATTAATAAAATACGCTTCCACGTACCTGGTCGTGATTCTGGAAGTTCGGAAGTTCACTTTTTTAACAAATTAATAAGCTGCCAAGACAGTTTACAAAACCAGCTTGCTTTACTTACAAGGTTAGGTTACCTTGTTTAATAATGGGCACCACACAGGTTTATTTCGGGAAAATCCCGTGTAAAACCCATTAATAGAATCAAATAATTATTAATTCTCTTCTTTAAAAAAACTGAAATTGTGTTTATTGCCCTTATGGCAATTCAAATTCAACAACGTGTGATTTCTACTAAGAGTTACTTTGATTATTCTGAATGAATTATTTATTTACTTTTAGAAATAAATTGAGTCAAGTTATGCTGCTAATAACTGGGTTTTATTTGTACCCGTGATAATAAATTCAAACAAACATAATTAAGGAAATACATTGATATACAATTAAAATTGATTCGTTCACTTACCCTACTGCACTAGCTCAGAGCATAAACAACTTTTCTGGTTATGTCCAGATAAACTTTACTTTAAACATTAATTTTATTTATATCTCGGGTGTAAATTCTTTGAAACACAAGAAAGAATGCTCGTGCCTACACAAAAGTTAATTATTTCATAGAACAATATTGACTAGTAAGGCCTTGTTGTTTACTAACAAAAAATCAAACCTATTTATAGGTTAGGCGTTCGTCACGCTTGCTTAATTATTCACAAAAGTTATATCGACCACTTAAGACTAACATCATTCTTAACCAGGATTGACAAATCCACTAAATAAATTCAGTCATTGTGTAACACAGAAAATGTTTTGGTGTTATGCGTCAGTACAAATTTTGTTTACAAAATATATATATCAGTGCACTCAGATTAATGGAATAAATTGTCACGATGTTACCTCTTTATTTTAATCTTTTAGATTAAAATTTAATTAAACACTCCAGTGGTCGGATTATATTGACCCTGGTTTTACACTGCACACGCACTTTGAACAGAGAATATTTGTCCGCTTCTGACTAAAATGGACTTTTTATAATACTGGTTAATTATTTTCTTCTGTTCGATATATCCCGCACTAAATAAAATAAATACTTCACATCGATGCACTGATTCTAGGTAGACTGTATTGTAGTTACTTGTTGTTGCCGGAATGATTCAATGGACGCACTATTACATGATGCTATAAGTTAATAAAATTTTGAGGTGACGAGCGACACCTGCTTGCTCGAGATGACTGTCAAAAAGTGGTAACGGAAAAACTCGCGCTCCCGTTATATACCCCCTGTTTTGATGAGGCTTAGGCGATTGTTTCATTTAGTAAGCTATTTTCTGATTGGCTCAACCAGACGTTACGAAAATGACGCATTGTCTTTCCAACCGTCATCAACCGTCTTTTGGCTGAGATGATTGACAGTTGACGTTGTTGTTATTATTGATAAACAAATTTCTTACTTTCTATTTACAAATGATGCTAACGCATGTCACGCACTTATTATAGTTGCGATCGTGGTTGTATCGCTATCAAATTAAAGGATATTTTTTACTCTTTAATTTGATATAGTTTGACACTGGTTTTATTCACACTTTCACTGACATTTCTTAATAAATAATGTTCAGATATATGGCTTCGCGCTGTCGTCTGCTAGCGACGCCGGCCACGATTTTCTCTTATCAATAAATTATTTGTGTTTCACATAGCGTTTTCACTTAAACGTGTGTGTCGGAACACTAATATATCCGTCTTTCTACTTATTTAGTGAATATAATTATTAAATCTTAACTTACTGATGTAATTACACTGCTATGAACTATCCTTACTTCCTAATTACATTTTGTTTACACTATTTTGCTCTATGCCATTCATTAATATTTGAGTTATTACTTGTATAATACATTAACAATGCTTATTGCTACACTTGGTATAATAATTGTTCAGTGTATGTTATTTACACTAGTAGTCCTTTCTACTTATCACCTTACTGACAATTGTTCGTTTTAGGCGTTGCCTAGGCATACCTTTTACATCGGGTTTATGCCTTAATAATGTTCATTAGTTACTTTTGGTACATTGATGAGGTAACTTACTTATATAAGGTTCCCTCTTACAATTATTTTTACTTCTTATGAGTACATTTGAGATTGTAATACCGTTTCAATTTTATATTGTGGCCATAGCTAATCTTAGTCATAGGCATTAATAGTTACTAGTCATTGTTTATTTATTCTCAGCTAGATACTGTTGCTGATATTATATTATTCGGGTCGTTACTTAATTATTTTTATTAACATGTGAAATTACATTCAAGTTATTCACTGACTCGCTTGACAGCTTATAGTGAATTTAGCTTGTCCATTAGTTTGTGTCAGTTATAGTATTGGTTGTAGTGTCAAGCAGTGTTTTGTTTACTGCTTCTTGTGGCACTTCTTCTTCTTTCTTCTTCGTTGGTCCTTCTCTTCTTCGCTACTTCCATCATTATATTATGTACTTACATTACCTTCATGTATTTATTAATTCTATGGGTATATGTCTAGGTTATGTAACACTTGGTCATGTTACATATACTCCCCTCTCTAAATTGATAATTTGAGAGAAATTTTACATTTGATAAAATTATCATTTCAGTTCAGTTTTAGTACATTATTACTGCTTTTTTTTCTTGTACTCTCTGCATTGATTTTTACATTCTATTAGTGTGTTGCACTAGATTGAGTTCTTGGCTAGTGATATAATTTTTAGCTTACTAGTATTTTTTTAATTTTTAGCTTACTAGTATTTTTTCAAGTTTCTCATATTCTAAGTCATTTAGTTACAATAGGTTTCACTTCTTAAATTAACAATTTCCTGTCTTACAATAATACATTTTTTCTTTCTCATTTTATATCTTTATTTTCGTGATAAATTCTATGGTTCTTTCATTTTTTACCTCACAGATTTTTATTAATAATCCTTGATATATTACCATATAATTCCCTAACATTTGTAGTGGGTTCGGAGTCAGAGGGGCTCTATTTGGCATCCATTCTCTGCCGTTCCTCAACTACATGTCCTCAGAATCAGAGGCATCCTCATCTCTGTCTGGGACAAAATAAAAATTGCACTTAGCAACAGTTGCACTATCACAACACATAAAATATAACATATCATTCATTTTTCAATAATATAACATATTCAATATAACATTCAAGGTATTAGAGGTTTCATTTGTATCACATTTCATTCCTTTATACTTTCTAACACACTTCTTTTCACAGGTAATTGTTCCCTTTCAGACTTGACATATTGGCTATGTTCTTTATTAGCCTTGTTGTTACTTTTCTATACTAGTTGGTAATTTGTTTTGGTTCATCTGAGTATTCTTAAATTTACACACTTATCTTGATCATCATACAATCATGCAGTTGTTTCTTAAATATAGAGTTTATAATATTTCACTCTTACAACAGTTTACAAGTTTTACTCTCATCAATAGTTTACAATTATCCTGAATTATCAGGGTTTACAGTATTCATCTACTAAACATTTTGGTTAGATATTCTCTGACATATCTTGTTGGTAAATACAATTGGATACTTTCTTCATCGCTTAATTAATATTTTTTATATTCCTCGATAACAGTAGTATTTTGACACTTATTTTTGTTATTTATCTTATTCTAACATATTATTAGACAATAGTTGACTTTCTCTCCCTTCATTCCATAATAATAGTAGCCTTCTTTCTAATTAACTCTCTTTGGTATTCTTCCTCTCTACTCCTTCAAAGGTTAGTTGTTTAAACCTTTATTCTGGATGATTTTCTATAATTTCTTTGTTTTGTGAGAGGTATACAATATTTGACATTTAAATACAATATAATGATATAATAATAACACATTAGTAGATAATACTCCTTTCTCTTTTCTTCTTTCCATAATAAATATAGCCATCCTCTTAAATTACTCACTTTGGTATTCTGCCTCTCTACTCCTTCAAGTGTTGGAATCTTTAACACTTATTCTGGACGATTTTATATAATTTCTTTGGTTGGTGAGAGGTATACAATATTTGACATTTAAATACAATATAATGATATAATAATAACACATTAGTAGATAATACTCCTTTCTCTTTTCTTCTTTCCATAATAAATATAGCCATTCTCTTAAATTACTCACTTTGGTATTCTGCCTCTCTACTCCTTCAAGTGTTGGAATCTTTAACACTTATTCTGGACGATTTTATATAATTTCTTTGGTTTAATTTAACATAGGAGTATTAGAGTAATTTTATATCACTATCTTATGTACATTTTTGTTAAATGATACTCTTTTGTTCTACGCAATATAATAGACATCTTTCTTACCATTAAATTATTTGGTTTATAATACACATTTTTTCTATCATTTAATATGATAAATCTGGTTCTCATTTAATATATAACAGATAGTTTTGGCATATATACTTATACTACACACTTTTTTACAACACAATATGATAAACAGGCTTGCTATAGGCAATTAGCCACTCTCAATACATTGGGTATAATAAATGATCCTCCCGATCACTAATTTAATCCTCTTATGGTAGATACTTTTAACATTTCTTATACGCTAAACACTCTTGTGGTAATCGTCGTACCATAATATAATTTGTCCTTTTATCATAATAATTACATTTATAGCTTATATGTTGGGGTTCTATTGGGCTTCTCCTTTCTATTGGGTTCATTGGTTGGGACAATTACGTTTCACAGGTACCCTTTTTTATAGCTGTCTCTAGTACAACATGTTTATGATATTTGGCACCCTATAATAACATCTCATAACAAACTTCCTTACATATAGTATTTCTATGGTCCTTTGTTATGGTATAAGGGCCTATGTACAGTACTAGTAGTTTTGGAGGTACCTCCCAATCATGCGGTTCTTCCACTTTGCGGCTACCAGATAGTCATCGGCTTCCCCTTTTCTCGCCTTCCTTTTCTCATCATCTTTGGTATCCATGTGTCCAGTGTACTCCTGGTCTTTGTTATTATTGACTTCCAGTACCTCTTCGAATTCTGGTTGATCGTCATTAGTTTTCTGGTTGGATTTTTCCATTGATTGGTCCCTCTTCTTCTGTAATTCTTTTATTTCTTGGGCATACCCTTCAATGATCCGGTCCAGTTGTTCTTGATACCCTTTCCTTTTCTTGGAATGCCTTCTTCTCACTTTGGAAATATCTGCTTTAAGTATTTTATTGGTTATAGTCTTCTTGGTTGTAGCACATTTCTTCTCTTCGTCCATCTTCATGAAGCTCCTTCGATACTCCTTCCTATAGATTCCTTCTTTACGGTTGATGACTGGGAAATAAATCATATTAATTAGACCACTTCGAGTCATTTCGATTAATTCCTCTGTTACCCTAGTCTTCTTTGGGCGTATTATTCTTCTTATCTTCGCCTCCTTTTCTTCCGTTTTCTTAATTATTTTGTTCCTTTCTTCATGATTTTTAATTTTTAAATTCACTTGTTCGGTGTTTTTATTTCTGGGTAACTCTCTTGTCTCCACTTGATCATCACACAAGGGCAGATTATTTTGTTCTAAGTCTTCATTCTCGGCTAATAACTCTTCCGCTTCTTTAATTACCTGAGTCTTCTTTATACCTTCGGCGTCGATCTCCTTGTATGGAATATCTTCCTGGTTTCTGTCAAACTCATTTTCAGATGATGATGTATTTGAGTCCCCTTCATTCTCGGTTTGTTTGACATCGTCTTCGGATGGCATGTTTAATTCTTCTATGGTTTCATCATTGGATACTTCTTCAGTTTCTGAGTTGTTGTCGTTTCGTAATTCTCCTCTTATGGTCTGACCCAATTCTTCCGTATATTTCTTATTCATTTCATCCATTTTCTTGCTAATATTATTTAATGTGGTATTCAATTCTTCCTTCAACGCTCTGTTGCTGTCGTCTATTTTACGGTTCAACGTGTCCATGGCTCTATTGGTATTGTCTATCTTTTTATTCAAGTCTTCTTTCAATAATTCTAAGTTCTTATTATTGTCGTCTAACCTTGTATGTAGGTCTTCTTCCAGCGACTCCATATTTTTACTAATAGACTCCATATTTTTCTGGCTGTCATTTATCTTCTGGTGGATTGACTCCATATTTCTGATGCTATCTTCTTTCAACGATTCCATATTTTTATTTAAATCTTCCTTTAATGCTTCCATGTTCTTCTGATTCTCTTCCCGGGATTTCCTACCGTCTTCTTTCAATGACTCATTATTTCTAGTCATTTGTTCCATCATCATCATCATGTTCTCTATTCTTGCCCCTTCGGTGGCTTTGTCGGGTTGGTCGCCGACCATTACTTCCACTTCCGGTTCTGCATGGGGTGTTTCTTCTGGTCGAGTTTCTATGTTATTAATTGTAATGACTTCCATCTCGGGTGTTGGTTGTGTCTCATGTGTCTCCGTATTTGGTTGTACCTCTTCTACTTGGCTATCCTTGTACCTTGTGTCGTATTGATGTGTGTGTGGCATGTTTGTTCTTTTGTGTTTGCCGGGCTGATTATAAATATAAAAAATATTTTCGTTCAATATTTTTCAGCCCCACGTTGCTGGTCGCCAATTTGTAATAAACCGCGATTCTCAGTGTTTAAAACTGTGTTATAAATTGTTTAATATTTGAACTCAAAAGTGTGTTATAAGTTTACAATTGAATGTTAAAGTTACAAGTTATGATGAATCGAAAAAATTCTAATTGTCTTAAAGGAACTTCTTTAAATAAAATAAAAATAATTGCAGTAATGTTGTTTGAACTATAACGTTGCTTAGTTCAATAAATAAAGCATACTAGCTGGTCGCTTGATGAAGGTAGCCGTCGCGTTGATTCTGGCAGCGAAACTCCTCCTCCAGGTTGACAGTCATCTAAGTACGTAAAGTCAAGTCACGTCTGGACAATAAAATTAATAAAATACGCTTCCACGTACCTGGTCGTGATTCTGGAAGTTCGGAAGTTCACTTTTTTAACAAATTAATAAGCTGCCAAGACAGTTTACAAAACCAGCTTGCTTTACTTACAAGGTTAGGTTACCTTGTTTAATAATGGGCACCACACAGGTTTATTTCGGGAAAATCCCGTGTAAAACCCATTAATAGAATCAAATAATTATTAATTCTCTTCTTTAAAAAAACTGAAATTGTGTTTATTGCCCTTATGGCAATTCAAATTCAACAACGTGTGATTTCTACTAAGAGTTACTTTGATTATTCTGAATGAATTATTTATTTACTTTTAGAAATAAATTGAGTCAAGTTATGCTGCTAATAACTGGGTTTTATTTGTACCCGTGATAATAAATTCAAACAAACATAATTAAGGAAATACATTGATATACAATTAAAATTGATTCGTTCACTTACCCTACTGCACTAGCTCAGAGCATAAACAACTTTTCTGGTTATGTCCAGATAAACTTTACTTTAAACATTAATTTTATTTATATCTCGGGTGTAAATTCTTTGAAACACAAGAAAGAATGCTCGTGCCTACACAAAAGTTAATTATTTCATAGAACAATATTGACTAGTAAGGCCTTGTTGTTTACTAACAAAAAATCAAACCTATTTATAGGTTAGGCGTTCGTCACGCTTGCTTAATTATTCACAAAAGTTATATCGACCACTTAAGACTAACATCATTCTTAACCAGGATTGACAAATCCACTAAATAAATTCAGTCATTGTGTAACACAGAAAATGTTTTGGTGTTATGCGTCAGTACAAATTTTGTTTACAAAATATATATATCAGTGCACTCAGATTAATGGAATAAATTGTCACGATGTTACCTCTTTATTTTAATCTTTTAGATTAAAATTTAATTAAACACTCCAGTGGTCGGATTATATTGACCCTGGTTTTACACTGCACACGCACTTTGAACAGAGAATATTTGTCCGCTTCTGACTAAAATGGACTTTTTATAATACTGGTTAATTATTTTCTTCTGTTCGATATATCCCGCACTAAATAAAATAAATACTTCACATCGATGCACTGATTCTAGGTAGACTGTATTGTAGTTACTTGTTGTTGCCGGAATGATTCAATGGACGCACTATTACATGATGCTATAAGTTAATAAAATTTTGAGGTGACGAGCGACACCTGCTTGCTCGAGATGACTGTCAAAAAGTGGTAACGGAAAAACTCGCGCTCCCGTTATATACCCCCTGTTTTGACGAGGCTTAGGCGATTGTTTCATTTAGTAAGCTATTTTCTGATTGGCTCAACCAGACGTTACGAAAATGACGCATTGTCTTTCCAACCGTCATCAACCGTCTTTTGGCTGAGATGATTGACAGTTGACGTTGTTGTTATTATTGATAAACAAATTTCTTACTTTCTATTTACAAATGATGCTAACGCATGTCACGCACTTATTATAGTTGCGATCGTGGTTGTATCGCTATCAAATTAAAGGATATTTTTTACTCTTTAATTTGATATAGTTTGACACTGGTTTTATTCACACTTTCACTGACATTTCTTAATAAATAATGTTCAGATATATGGCTTCGCGCTGTCGTCTGCTAGCGACGCCGGCCACGATTTTCTCTTATCAATAAATTATTTGTGTTTCACATAGCGTTTTCACTTAAACGTGTGTGTCGGAACACTAATATATCCGTCTTTCTACTTATTTAGTGAATATAATTATTAAATCTTAACTTACTGATGTAATTACACTGCTATGAACTATCCTTACTTCCTAATTACATTTTGTTTACACTATTTTGCTCTATGCCATTCATTAATATTTGAGTTATTACTTGTATAATACATTAACAATGCTTATTGCTACACTTGGTATAATAATTGTTCAGTGTATGTTATTTACACTAGTAGTCCTTTCTACTTATCACCTTACTGACAATTGTTCGTTTTAGGCGTTGCCTAGGCATACCTTTTACATCGGGTTTATGCCTTAATAATGTTCATTAGTTACTTTTGGTACATTGATGAGGTAACTTACTTATATAAGGTTCCCTCTTACAATTATTTTTACTTCTTATGAGTACATTTGAGATTGTAATACCGTTTCAATTTTATATTGTGGCCATAGCTAATCTTAGTCATAGGCATTAATAGTTACTAGTCATTGTTTATTTATTCTCAGCTAGATACTGTTGCTGATATTATATTATTCGGGTCGTTACTTAATTATTTTTATTAACATGTGAAATTACATTCAAGTTATTCACTGACTCGCTTGACAGCTTATAGTGAATTTAGCTTGTCCATTAGTTTGTGTCAGTTATAGTATTGGTTGTAGTGTCAAGCAGTGTTTTGTTTACTGCTTCTTGTGGCACTTCTTCTTCTTTCTTCTTCGTTGGTCCTTCTCTTCTTCGCTACTTCCATCATTATATTATGTACTTACATTACCTTCATGTATTTATTAATTCTATGGGTATATGTCTAGGTTATGTAACACTTGGTCATGTTACATATACTCCCCTCTCTAAATTGATAATTTGAGAGAAATTTTACATTTGATAAAATTATCATTTCAGTTCAGTTTTAGTACATTATTACTGCTTTTTTTTCTTGTACTCTCTGCATTGATTTTTACATTCTATTAGTGTGTTGCACTAGATTGAGTTCTTGGCTAGTGATATAATTTTTAGCTTACTAGTATTTTTTTAATTTTTAGCTTACTAGTATTTTTTCAAGTTTCTCATATTCTAAGTCATTTAGTTACAATAGGTTTCACTTCTTAAATTAACAATTTCCTGTCTTACAATAATACATTGTTTCTTTCTCATTTTATATCTATATTTTCGTGATAAATTCTATGGTTCTTTCATTTTTTACCTCACAGATTTTTATTAATAATCCTTGATATATTACCATATAATTCCCTAACATTTGTAGTGGGTTCGGAGTCAGAGGGGCTCTATTTGGCATCCATTCTCTGCCGTTCCTCAACTACATGTCCTCAGAATCAGAGGCATCCTCATCTCTGTCTGGGACAAAATAAAAATTGCACTTAGCAACAGTTGCACTATCACAACACATAAAATATAACATATCATTCATTTTTCAATAATATAACATATTCAATATAACATTCAAGGTATTAGAGGTTTCATTTGTATCACATTTCATTCCTTTATACTTTCTAACACACTTCTTTTCACAGGTAATTGTTCCCTTTCAGACTTGACATATTGGCTATGTTCTTTATTAGCCTTGTTGTTACTTTTCTATACTAGTTGGTAATTTGTTTTGGTTCATCTGAGTATTCTTAAATTTACACACTTATCTTGATCATCATACAATCATGCAGTTGTTTCTTAAATATAGAGTTTATAATATTTCACTCTTACAACAGTTTACAAGTTTTACTCTCATCAATAGTTTACAATTATCCTGAATTATCAGGGTTTACAGTATTCATCTACTAAACATTTTGGTTAGATATTCTCTGACATATCTTGTTGGTAAATACAATTGGATACTTTCTTCATCGCTTAATTAATATTTTTTATATTCCTCGATAACAGTAGTATTTTGACACTTATTTTTGTTATTTATCTTATTCTAACATATTATTAGACAATAGTTGACTTTCTCTCCCTTCATTCCATAATAATAGTAGCCTTCTTTCTAATTAACTCTCTTTGGTATTCTTCCTCTCTACTCCTTCAAAGGTTAGTTGTTTAAACCTTTATTCTGGATGATTTTCTATAATTTCTTTGTTTTGTGAGAGGTATACAATATTTGACATTTAAATACAATATAATGATATAATAATAACACATTAGTAGATAATACTCCTTTCTCTTTTCTTCTTTCCATAATAAATATAGCCATCCTCTTAAATTACTCACTTTGGTATTCTGCCTCTCTACTCCTTCAAGTGTTGGAATCTTTAACACTTATTCTGGACGATTTTATATAATTTCTTTGGTTGGTGAGAGGTATACAATATTTGACATTTAAATACAATATAATGATATAATAATAACACATTAGTAGATAATACTCCTTTCTCTTTTCTTCTTTCCATAATAAATATAGCCATTCTCTTAAATTACTCACTTTGGTATTCTGCCTCTCTACTCCTTCAAGTGTTGGAATCTTTAACACTTATTCTGGACGATTTTATATAATTTCTTTGGTTTAATTTAACATAGGAGTATTAGAGTAATTTTATATCACTATCTTATGTACATTTTTGTTAAATGATACTCTTTTGTTCTACGCAATATAATAGACATCTTTCTTACCATTAAATTATTTGGTTTATAATACACATTTTTTCTATCATTTAATATGATAAATCTGGTTCTCATTTAATATATAACAGATAGTTTTGGCATATATACTTATACTACACACTTTTTTACAACACAATATGATAAACAGGCTTGCTATAGGCAATTAGCCACTCTCAATACATTGGGTATAATAAATGATCCTCCCGATCACTAATTTAATCCTCTTATGGTAGATACTTTTAACATTTCTTATACGCTAAACACTCTTGTGGTAATCGTCGTACCATAATATAATTTGTCCTTTTATCATAATAATTACATTTATAGCTTATATGTTGGGGTTCTATTGGGCTTCTCCTTTCTATTGGGTTCATTGGTTGGGACAATTACGTTTCACAGGTACCCTTTTTTATAGCTGTCTCTAGTACAACATGTTTATGATATTTGGCACCCTATAATAACATCTCATAACAAACTTCCTTACATATAGTATTTCTATGGTCCTTTGTTATGGTATAAGGGCCTATGTACAGTACTAGTAGTTTTGGAGGTACCTCCCAATCATGCGGTTCTTCCACTTTGCGGCTACCAGATAGTCATCGGCTTCCCCTTTTCTCGCCTTCCTTTTCTCATCATCTTTGGTATCCATGTGTCCAGTGTACTCCTGGTCTTTGTTATTATTGACTTCCAGTACCTCTTCGAATTCTGGTTGATCGTCATTAGTTTTCTGGTTGGATTTTTCCATTGATTGGTCCCTCTTCTTCTGTAATTCTTTTATTTCTTGGGCATACCCTTCAATGATCCGGTCCAGTTGTTCTTGATACCCTTTCCTTTTCTTGGAATGCCTTCTTCTCACTTTGGAAATATCTGCTTTAAGTATTTTATTGGTTATAGTCTTCTTGGTTGTAGCACATTTCTTCTCTTCGTCCATCTTCATGAAGCTCCTTCGATACTCCTTCCTATAGATTCCTTCTTTACGGTTGATGACTGGGAAATAAATCATATTAATTAGACCACTTCGAGTCATTTCGATTAATTCCTCTGTTACCCTAGTCTTCTTTGGGCGTATTATTCTTCTTATCTTCGCCTCCTTTTCTTCCGTTTTCTTAATTATTTTGTTCCTTTCTTCATGATTTTTAATTTTTAAATTCACTTGTTCGGTGTTTTTATTTCTGGGTAACTCTCTTGTCTCCACTTGATCATCACACAAGGGCAGATTATTTTGTTCTAAGTCTTCATTCTCGGCTAATAACTCTTCCGCTTCTTTAATTACCTGAGTCTTCTTTATACCTTCGGCGTCGATCTCCTTGTATGGAATATCTTCCTGGTTTCTGTCAAACTCATTTTCAGATGATGATGTATTTGAGTCCCCTTCATTCTCGGTTTGTTTGACATCGTCTTCGGATGGCATGTTTAATTCTTCTATGGTTTCATCATTGGATACTTCTTCAGTTTCTGAGTTGTTGTCGTTTAGTAATTCTCCTCTTATGGTCTGACCCAATTCTTCCGTATATTTCTTATTCATTTCATCCATTTTCTTGCTAATATTATTTAATGTGGTATTCAATTCTTCCTTCAACGCTCTGTTGCTGTCGTCTATTTTACGGTTCAACGTGTCCATGGCTCTATTGGTATTGTCTATCTTTTTATTCAAGTCTTCTTTCAATAATTCTAAGTTCTTATTATTGTCGTCTAACCTTGTATGTAGGTCTTCTTCCAGCGACTCCATATTTTTACTAATAGACTCCATATTTTTCTGGCTGTCATTTATCTTCTGGTGGATTGACTCCATATTTCTGATGCTATCTTCTTTCAACGATTCCATATTTTTATTTAAATCTTCCTTTAATGCTTCCATGTTCTTCTGATTCTCTTCCCGGGATTTCCTACCGTCTTCTTTCAATGACTCATTATTTCTAGTCATTTGTTCCATCATCATCATCATGTTCTCTATTCTTGCCCCTTCGGTGGCTTTGTCGGGTTGGTCGCCGACCATTACTTCCACTTCCGGTTCTGCATGGGGTGTTTCTTCTGGTCGAGTTTCTATGTTATTAATTGTAATGACTTCCATCTCGGGTGTTGGTTGTGTCTCATGTGTCTCCGTATTTGGTTGTACCTCTTCTACTTGGCTATCCTTGTACCTTGTGTCGTATTGATGTGTGTGTGGCATGTTTGTTCTTTTGTGTTTGCCGGGCTGATTATAAATATAAAAAATATTTTCGTTCAATATTTTTCAGCCCCACGTTGCTGGTCGCCAATTTGTAATAAACCGCGATTCTCAGTGTTTAAAACTGTGTTATAAATTGTTTAATATTTGAACTCAAAAGTGTGTTATAAGTTTACAATTGAATGTTAAAGTTACAAGTTATGATGAATCGAAAAAATTCTAATTGTCTTAAAGGAACTTCTTTAAATAAAATAAAAATAATTGCAGTAATGTTGTTTGAACTATAACGTTGCTTAGTTCAATAAATAAAGCATACTAGCTGGTCGCTTGATGAAGGTAGCCGTCGCGTTGATTCTGGCAGCGAAACTCCTCCTCCAGGTTGACAGTCATCTAAGTACGTAAAGTCAAGTCACGTCTGGACAATAAAATTAATAAAATACGCTTCCACGTACCTGGTCGTGATTCTGGAAGTTCGGAAGTTCACTTTTTTAACAAATTAATAAGCTGCCAAGACAGTTTACAAAACCAGCTTGCTTTACTTACAAGGTTAGGTTACCTTGTTTAATAATGGGCACCACACAGGTTTATTTCGGGAAAATCCCGTGTAAAACCCATTAATAGAATCAAATAATTATTAATTCTCTTCTTTAAAAAAACTGAAATTGTGTTTATTGCCCTTATGGCAATTCAAATTCAACAACGTGTGATTTCTACTAAGAGTTACTTTGATTATTCTGAATGAATTATTTATTTACTTTTAGAAATAAATTGAGTCAAGTTATGCTGCTAATAACTGGGTTTTATTTGTACCCGTGATAATAAATTCAAACAAACATAATTAAGGAAATACATTGATATACAATTAAAATTGATTCGTTCACTTACCCTACTGCACTAGCTCAGAGCATAAACAACTTTTCTGGTTATGTCCAGATAAACTTTACTTTAAACATTAATTTTATTTATATCTCGGGTGTAAATTCTTTGAAACACAAGAAAGAATGCTCGTGCCTACACAAAAGTTAATTATTTCATAGAACAATATTGACTAGTAAGGCCTTGTTGTTTACTAACAAAAAATCAAACCTATTTATAGGTTAGGCGTTCGTCACGCTTGCTTAATTATTCACAAAAGTTATATCGACCACTTAAGACTAACATCATTCTTAACCAGGATTGACAAATCCACTAAATAAATTCAGTCATTGTGTAACACAGAAAATGTTTTGGTGTTATGCGTCAGTACAAATTTTGTTTACAAAATATATATATCAGTGCACTCAGATTAATGGAATAAATTGTCACGATGTTACCTCTTTATTTTAATCTTTTAGATTAAAATTTAATTAAACACTCCAGTGGTCGGATTATATTGACCCTGGTTTTACACTGCACACGCACTTTGAACAGAGAATATTTGTCCGCTTCTGACTAAAATGGACTTTTTATAATACTGGTTAATTATTTTCTTCTGTTCGATATATCCCGCACTAAATAAAATAAATACTTCACATCGATGCACTGATTCTAGGTAGACTGTATTGTAGTTACTTGTTGTTGCCGGAATGATTCAATGGACGCACTATTACATGATGCTATAAGTTAATAAAATTTTGAGGTGACGAGCGACACCTGCTTGCTCGAGATGACTGTCAAAAAGTGGTAACGGAAAAACTCGCGCTCCCGTTATATACCCCCTGTTTTGATGAGGCTTAGGCGATTGTTTCATTTAGTAAGCTATTTTCTGATTGGCTCAACCAGACGTTACGAAAATGACGCATTGTCTTTCCAACCGTCATCAACCGTCTTTTGGCTGAGATGATTGACAGTTGACGTTGTTGTTATTATTGATAAACAAATTTCTTACTTTCTATTTACAAATGATGCTAACGCATGTCACGCACTTATTATAGTTGCGATCGTGGTTGTATCGCTATCAAATTAAAGGATATTTTTTACTCTTTAATTTGATATAGTTTGACACTGGTTTTATTCACACTTTCACTGACATTTCTTAATAAATAATGTTCAGATATATGGCTTCGCGCTGTCGTCTGCTAGCGATGCCGGCCACGATTTTCTCTTATCAATAAATTATTTGTGTTTCACATAGCGTTTTCACTTAAACGTCTGTGTCGGAACACTAATATATCCGTCTTTCTACTTATTTAGTGAATATAATTATTAAATCTTAACTTACTGATGTAATACGCTGCTATGAACTATCCTTACTTCCTAATTACATTTTGTTTACACTATTTCGCTCTATGCCATTCATTAATATTTGAGTTATTACTTGTATAATACATTAACAATGCTTATTGCTACACTTGGTATAATAATTGTTCAGTGTATGTTATTTACACTAGTAGTCCTTTCTACTTATCACCTTACTGACAATTGTTCGTTTTAGGCATTGCCTAGGCATACCTTTTACATCGGGTTTATGCCTTACTAATGTTCATTAGTTACTTTTGGTACATTGATGAGGTAACTTACTTATATAAGGTTCCCTCTTACAATTATTTTTACTTCTTATGAGTACATTTGAGATTGTAATACCGTTTCAATTTTATATTGTGGCCATAGCTAATCTTAGTCATAGGCATTAATAGTTACTAGTCATTGTTTATTTATTCTCAGCTAGATACTGTTGCTGATATTATATTATTCGGGTCGTTACTTAATTATTTTTATTAACATGTGAAATTACATTCAAGTTATTCACTGACTCGCTTGACAGCTTATAGTGAATTTAGCTTGTCCATTAGTTTGTGTCAGTTATAGTATTGGTTGTAGTGTCAAGCAGTGTTTTGTTTACTGCTTCTTGTGGCACTTCTTCTTCTTTCTTCTTCGTTGGTCCTTCTCTTCTTCGCTACTTTCATCATTATATTATCTACTTACATTACCTTCATGTATTTATTAATTCTATGGGTATATGTCTAGGTTATGTAACACTTGGTCATGTTACATATACTCCCCTCTCTAAATTGATAATTTGAGAGAAATTTTACATTTGATAAAATTATCATTTCAGTTCAGTTTTAGTACATTATTACTGCTTTTTTTTCTTGTACTCTCTGCATTGATTTTTACATTCTATTAGTGTGTTGCACTAGATTGAGTTCTTGGCTAGTGATATAATTTTTAGCTTACTAGTATTTTTTTAATTTTTAGCTTACTAGTATTTTTTCAAGTTTCTCATATTCTAAGTCATTTAGTTACAATAGGTTTCACTTCTTAAATTAACAATTTCCTGTCTTACAATAATACATTGTTTCTTTCTCATTTTATATCTATATTTTCGTGATAAATTCTATGGTTCTTTCATTTTTTACCTCACAGATTTTTATTAATAATCCTTGATATATTACCATATAATTCCCTAACATTTGTAGTGGGTTCGGAGTCAGAGGGGCTCTATTTGGCATCCATTCTCTGCCGTTCCTCAACTACATGTCCTCAGAATCAGAGGCATCCTCATCTCTGTCTGGGACAAAATAAAAATTGCACTTAGCAACAGTTGCACTATCACAACACATAAAATATAACATATCATTCATTTTTCAATAATATAACATATTCAATATAACATTCAAGGTATTAGAGGTTTCATTTGTATCACATTTCATTCCTTTATACTTTCTAACACACTTCTTTTCACAGGTAATTGTTCCCTTTCAGACTTGACATATTGGCTATGTTCTTTATTAGCCTTGTTGTTACTTTTCTATACTAGTTGGTAATTTGTTTTGGTTCATCTGAGTATTCTTAAATTTACACACTTATCTTGATCATCATACAATCATGCAGTTGTTTCTTAAATATAGAGTTTATAATATTTCACTCTTACAACAGTTTACAAGTTTTACTCTCATCAATAGTTTACAATTATCCTGAATTATCAGGGTTTACAGTATTCATCTACTAAACATTTTGGTTAGATATTCTCTGACATATCTTGTTGGTAAATACAATTGGATACTTTCTTCATCGCTTAATTAATATTTTTTATATTCCTCGATAACAGTAGTATTTTGACACTTATTTTTGTTATTTATCTTATTCTAACATATTATTAGACAATAGTTGACTTTCTCTCCCTTCATTCCATAATAATAGTAGCCTTCTTTCTAATTAACTCTCTTTGGTATTCTTCCTCTCTACTCCTTCAAAGGTTAGTTGTTTAAACCTTTATTCTGGATGATTTTCTATAATTTCTTTGTTTTGTGAGAGGTATACAATATTTGACATTTAAATACAATATAATGATATAATAATAACACATTAGTAGATAATACTCCTTTCTCTTTTCTTCTTTCCATAATAAATATAGCCATCCTCTTAAATTACTCACTTTGGTATTCTGCCTCTCTACTCCTTCAAGTGTTGGAATCTTTAACACTTATTCTGGACGATTTTATATAATTTCTTTGGTTGGTGAGAGGTATACAATATTTGACATTTAAATACAATATAATGATATAATAATAACACATTAGTAGATAATACTCCTTTCTCTTTTCTTCTTTCCATAATAAATATAGCCATTCTCTTAAATTACTCACTTTGGTATTCTGCCTCTCTACTCCTTCAAGTGTTGGAATCTTTAACACTTATTCTGGACGATTTTATATAATTTCTTTGGTTTAATTTAACATAGGAGTATTAGAGTAATTTTATATCACTATCTTATGTACATTTTTGTTAAATGATACTCTTTTGTTCTACGCAATATAATAGACATCTTTCTTACCATTAAATTATTTGGTTTATAATACACATTTTTTCTATCATTTAATATGATAAATCTGGTTCTCATTTAATATATAACAGATAGTTTTGGCATATATACTTATACTACACACTTTTTTACAACACAATATGATAAACAGGCTTGCTATAGGCAATTAGCCACTCTCAATACATTGGGTATAATAAATGATCCTCCCGATCACTAATTTAATCCTCTTATGGTAGATACTTTTAACATTTCTTATACGCTAAACACTCTTGTGGTAATCGTCGTACCATAATATAATTTGTCCTTTTATCATAATAATTACATTTATAGCTTATATGTTGGGGTTCTATTGGGCTTCTCCTTTCTATTGGGTTCATTGGTTGGGACAATTACGTTTCACAGGTACCCTTTTTTATAGCTGTCTCTAGTACAACATGTTTATGATATTTGGCACCCTATAATAACATCTCATAACAAACTTCCTTACATATAGTATTTCTATGGTCCTTTGTTATGGTATAAGGGCCTATGTACAGTACTAGTAGTTTTGGAGGTACCTCCCAATCATGCGGTTCTTCCACTTTGCGGCTACCAGATAGTCATCGGCTTCCCCTTTTCTCGCCTTCCTTTTCTCATCATCTTTGGTATCCATGTGTCCAGTGTACTCCTGGTCTTTGTTATTATTGACTTCCAGTACCTCTTCGAATTCTGGTTGATCGTCATTAGTTTTCTGGTTGGATTTTTCCATTGATTGGTCCCTCTTCTTCTGTAATTCTTTTATTTCTTGGGCATACCCTTCAATGATCCGGTCCAGTTGTTCTTGATACCCTTTCCTTTTCTTGGAATGCCTTCTTCTCACTTTGGAAATATCTGCTTTAAGTATTTTATTGGTTATAGTCTTCTTGGTTGTAGCACATTTCTTCTCTTCGTCCATCTTCATGAAGCTCCTTCGATACTCCTTCCTATAGATTCCTTCTTTACGGTTGATGACTGGGAAATAAATCATATTAATTAGACCACTTCGAGTCATTTCGATTAATTCCTCTGTTACCCTAGTCTTCTTTGGGCGTATTATTCTTCTTATCTTCGCCTCCTTTTCTTCCGTTTTCTTAATTATTTTGTTCCTTTCTTCATGATTTTTAATTTTTAAATTCACTTGTTCGGTGTTTTTATTTCTGGGTAACTCTCTTGTCTCCACTTGATCATCACACAAGGGCAGATTATTTTGTTCTAAGTCTTCATTCTCGGCTAATAACTCTTCCGCTTCTTTAATTACCTGAGTCTTCTTTATACCTTCGGCGTCGATCTCCTTGTATGGAATATCTTCCTGGTTTCTGTCAAACTCATTTTCAGATGATGATGTATTTGAGTCCCCTTCATTCTCGGTTTGTTTGACATCGTCTTCGGATGGCATGTTTAATTCTTCTATGGTTTCATCATTGGATACTTCTTCAGTTTCTGAGTTGTTGTCGTTTAGTAATTCTCCTCTTATGGTCTGACCCAATTCTTCCGTATATTTCTTATTCATTTCATCCATTTTCTTGCTAATATTATTTAATGTGGTATTCAATTCTTCCTTCAACGCTCTGTTGCTGTCGTCTATTTTACGGTTCAACGTGTCCATGGCTCTATTGGTATTGTCTATCTTTTTATTCAAGTCTTCTTTCAATAATTCTAAGTTCTTATTATTGTCGTCTAACCTTGTATGTAGGTCTTCTTCCAGCGACTCCATATTTTTACTAATAGACTCCATATTTTTCTGGCTGTCATTTATCTTCTGGTGGATTGACTCCATATTTCTGATGCTATCTTCTTTCAACGATTCCATATTTTTATTTAAATCTTCCTTTAATGCTTCCATGTTCTTCTGATTCTCTTCCCGGGATTTCCTACCGTCTTCTTTCAATGACTCATTATTTCTAGTCATTTGTTCCATCATCATCATCATGTTCTCTATTCTTGCCCCTTCGGTGGCTTTGTCGGGTTGGTCGCCGACCATTACTTCCACTTCCGGTTCTGCATGGGGTGTTTCTTCTGGTCGAGTTTCTATGTTATTAATTGTAATGACTTCCATCTCGGGTGTTGGTTGTGTCTCATGTGTCTCCGTATTTGGTTGTACCTCTTCTACTTGGCTATCCTTGTACCTTGTGTCGTATTGATGTGTGTGTGGCATGTTTGTTCTTTTGTGTTTGCCGGGCTGATTATAAATATAAAAAATATTTTCGTTCAATATTTTTCAGCCCCACGTTGCTGGTCGCCAATTTGTAATAAACCGCGATTCTCAGTGTTTAAAACTGTGTTATAAATTGTTTAATATTTGAACTCAAAAGTGTGTTATAAGTTTACAATTGAATGTTAAAGTTACAAGTTATGATGAATCGAAAAAATTCTAATTGTCTTAAAGGAACTTCTTTAAATAAAATAAAAATAATTGCAGTAATGTTGTTTGAACTATAACGTTGCTTAGTTCAATAAATAAAGCATACTAGCTGGTCGCTTGATGAAGGTAGCCGTCGCGTTGATTCTGGCAGCGAAACTCCTCCTCCAGGTTGACAGTCATCTAAGTACGTAAAGTCAAGTCACGTCTGGACAATAAAATTAATAAAATACGCTTCCACGTACCTGGTCGTGATTCTGGAAGTTCGGAAGTTCACTTTTTTAACAAATTAATAAGCTGCCAAGACAGTTTACAAAACCAGCTTGCTTTACTTACAAGGTTAGGTTACCTTGTTTAATAATGGGCACCACACAGGTTTATTTCGGGAAAATCCCGTGTAAAACCCATTAATAGAATCAAATAATTATTAATTCTCTTCTTTAAAAAAACTGAAATTGTGTTTATTGCCCTTATGGCAATTCAAATTCAACAACGTGTGATTTCTACTAAGAGTTACTTTGATTATTCTGAATGAATTATTTATTTACTTTTAGAAATAAATTGAGTCAAGTTATGCTGCTAATAACTGGGTTTTATTTGTACCCGTGATAATAAATTCAAACAAACATAATTAAGGAAATACATTGATATACAATTAAAATTGATTCGTTCACTTACCCTACTGCACTAGCTCAGAGCATAAACAACTTTTCTGGTTATGTCCAGATAAACTTTACTTTAAACATTAATTTTATTTATATCTCGGGTGTAAATTCTTTGAAACACAAGAAAGAATGCTCGTGCCTACACAAAAGTTAATTATTTCATAGAACAATATTGACTAGTAAGGCCTTGTTGTTTACTAACAAAAAATCAAACCTATTTATAGGTTAGGCGTTCGTCACGCTTGCTTAATTATTCACAAAAGTTATATCGACCACTTAAGACTAACATCATTCTTAACCAGGATTGACAAATCCACTAAATAAATTCAGTCATTGTGTAACACAGAAAATGTTTTGGTGTTATGCGTCAGTACAAATTTTGTTTACAAAATATATATATCAGTGCACTCAGATTAATGGAATAAATTGTCACGATGTTACCTCTTTATTTTAATCTTTTAGATTAAAATTTAATTAAACACTCCAGTGGTCGGATTATATTGACCCTGGTTTTACACTGCACACGCACTTTGAACAGAGAATATTTGTCCGCTTCTGACTAAAATGGACTTTTTATAATACTGGTTAATTATTTTCTTCTGTTCGATATATCCCGCACTAAATAAAATAAATACTTCACATCGATGCACTGATTCTAGGTAGACTGTATTGTAGTTACTTGTTGTTGCCGGAATGATTCAATGGACGCACTATTACATGATGCTATAAGTTAATAAAATTTTGAGGTGACGAGCGACACCTGCTTGCTCGAGATGACTGTCAAAAAGTGGTAACGGAAAAACTCGCGCTCCCGTTATATACCCCCTGTTTTGATGAGGCTTAGGCGATTGTTTCATTTAGTAAGCTATTTTCTGATTGGCTCAACCAGACGTTACGAAAATGACGCATTGTCTTTCCAACCGTCATCAACCGTCTTTTGGCTGAGATGATTGACAGTTGACGTTGTTGTTATTATTGATAAACAAATTTCTTACTTTCTATTTACAAATGATGCTAACGCATGTCACGCACTTATTATAGTTGCGATCGTGGTTGTATCGCTATCAAATTAAAGGATATTTTTTACTCTTTAATTTGATATAGTTTGACACTGGTTTTATTCACACTTTCACTGACATTTCTTAATAAATAATGTTCAGATATATGGCTTCGCGCTGTCGTCTGCTAGCGATGCCGGCCACGATTTTCTCTTATCAATAAATTATTTGTGTTTCACATAGCGTTTTCACTTAAACGTCTGTGTCGGAACACTAATATATCCGTCTTTCTACTTATTTAGTGAATATAATTATTAAATCTTAACTTACTGATGTAATACGCTGCTATGAACTATCCTTACTTCCTAATTACATTTTGTTTACACTATTTCGCTCTATGCCATTCATTAATATTTGAGTTATTACTTGTATAATACATTAACAATGCTTATTGCTACACTTGGTATAATAATTGTTCAGTGTATGTTATTTACACTAGTAGTCCTTTCTACTTATCACCTTACTGACAATTGTTCGTTTTAGGCATTGCCTAGGCATACCTTTTACATCGGGTTTATGCCTTACTAATGTTCATTAGTTACTTTTGGTACATTGATGAGGTAACTTACTTATATAAGGTTCCCTCTTACAATTATTTTTACTTCTTATGAGTACATTTGAGATTGTAATACCGTTTCAATTTTATATTGTGGCCATAGCTAATCTTAGTCATAGGCATTAATAGTTACTAGTCATTGTTTATTTATTCTCAGCTAGATACTGTTGCTGATATTATATTATTCGGGTCGTTACTTAATTATTTTTATTAACATGTGAAATTACATTCAAGTTATTCACTGACTCGCTTGACAGCTTATAGTGAATTTAGCTTGTCCATTAGTTTGTGTCAGTTATAGTATTGGTTGTAGTGTCAAGCAGTGTTTTGTTTACTGCTTCTTGTGGCACTTCTTCTTCTTTCTTCTTCGTTGGTCCTTCTCTTCTTCGCTACTTTCATCATTATATTATCTACTTACATTACCTTCATGTATTTATTAATTCTATGGGTATATGTCTAGGTTATGTAACACTTGGTCATGTTAGAAGTGTTAACTTATTTTATAATAGTGTACAGTAGTTTGTATTTTGTACACTTTAAAATATTCTCATACTTTAATTTCTGTCATTGTCACTGTCTTCAGTTTCACCATCACTAGTCCCAGAGATGGTTACTTAGTCCTCTTCATAAATGACATTATCCTCCATTACATCCATGTAGTTTGATATGCACCATTTTTTGAAATACAAATTATGAATTCTGATGGGACACTTTTTACCCCAACACTCTTTCTCCAGTTGCTAAGTTCTGTTACAGATATGTGTTTTCATTTTTTCTATAGAAGTAAAAAATTATTTCCTGCCACCAACAAATTATTATATAAATGCTGCCGGTTATCTTTAATCATTAAAAAAGCCTAGGTATGGAGGTATTTCTACAACATCCATCACTTGCAACTAACTGGTTATTTCTCCAGGAATAACTGTGATATGTGTTCATTCCTTCATAATTTTTTTTATTTCATCCGTAGTGTGACCATAAAATGAAACAAACCACGTCGTTTTAATAGTGCACCTCTATCTAACCAATCTACCATAAGATCGTTTGTGAACCGTCCTTTTTCATGAAGCGAAAAATTACTCCTGATTGTAACTTCTCTTTTGCTATGGTGTTTTTATTTTAATATTACATAAGGTGGAAGTTTTTGACCGTTGGCTAATGCAGCAAGCATTACAACACACACACTTTTTCGTTCCCTGTAGTCTTTACTGTTACAGATTTGGTTCCCTTTTGGTCCACTGTAAAGTTGGAGGTTATATATTTTTTTTAAATCATATCAAAAAATACAGGCGTTTCTTTGGCGTTTCTCAAGTGTGCCAGTGAATAATTATACTTCTTGCATGAATTAATGACAAACCTCTGATACTGAAGTAGTTTTTCTTTCTAGTCACTTTGTAGTTTTTATGCAAGTGGTATACGTTGTGTAACCACAAATCCATTTCACTGCATCATTTCCCTTATCCACCCAAAGCTGGCTTCGAAACCAGAGACAGTCAATTCTTCTGTGATCTCTGAAGTTTTTAATTTTAAAACATGTATGGTGACAGGGAGTCCTTGTCTTTAGTGACTTATTTGAATTTTGCTTTGGTGAGGGGGGCAGGGGGGTCAATTTCATATTAAAGAAAAAACAAGTTAATACTAATCAATATTACTGTCTTTAAAGAGGCTGAAAAACATGTGATGACGTCCTGAAATCAGTCCCATTAAAGTAAATAGTAATAACAATAAAAGTATGCATTATTGAAACATTGTTAAGAGATACTTATTGACTTAAATTTTCCTATATTTGAAACATAATTCTGAGTAATAAACCGTTTTGTACATTTAAAAAAGAGGTACTACTATATTAGTGTACACAGCTGGGGGGGGGGGGGAAATAAAATAAAAAAGCCTAAAAATTAAGAGATTAACAAAATTCATCAGCTTTTTCGACCCTCTGGTGGGGACTGGTCCCATTTATCCCCCCTGTACGCCGCTGCTTGCCTTTGCCTTATGTATTCACAGATGCTGGACTCTACTGCTACAAAACGTTCAACTTGAGGTCCTGTAAATGCTTGTCATGGAGAGTATTTGCATTTAAAAGCCGTTCCTTGTGTTTTCTCCATTGTATCATCAACATCAAATTTTCATGTGGCTTCATGATTACAAGTTTTTTCTGCATATTGTATCACAAATATAACTCACATCATATGTATTATATTTATTTTTTGTAAATTGATTTGACTGTGTGCCTTTTGTCTCCACAATATCACTTATACCATAAATGCAGTACATAAACACTGAATGACTGAGTGTAAACAAAGTACTGAAAAGCAATGTTGTCACTGTTACAACAGAAAACCACACCAGCAGTTACTTAGAAACATGTGATTCACACCCTCTGTACTCATCCTTTGTCTTGCCGCCTACAGAAAGGTGTAAGCACACATCCATACACACACACATGCGCACTAACACTTTCTCTTGCTATTCTTGGATTCATTTGCTGGTAAACATAAGACTGCGGTCGTACATCATAATGCCAGAGTTAAAAACAGCCAGGGAAACTGCTGTTGCTTAGGCAGTAAATTCATAGACTCCAAAACCATTAGTCCTGACAGAAGTCAAGTATTACTTCGAATTTTGTTAGCATGTGAATGCAAGTTGCAGGCCAAATTAGTGACCTTGTTTTTAGTAGAAAAAGTGTGGTAGTTACTTTATGTACTATATATATAATACTTTATACTATATAGTACAAGGCCTGTTCAAATTTAAATTTAAATTTGGTTTGAGCCCCAAATAAATGAAACAAAAGCCAAAGTTTGTAGCACTGGCTGATGCACAGGAATAAATAATAATCTCCCCGTCATTCAGCAACCAGCTTGCATTGTTCGTTTTATAAATGTGAGTAAAGTAAAAGTATGCAACAACATATTAAATTTCTCACAAAAGTTAATGTGAAACCATCAGGTTTTTGTGATAGACTTAAATGACAGTTTGGTGATGAAACATTAGATACAAGCCTCTATAAATGGAATAAAGCTTTTAAAAGTGTTCGATGTCCTCATTTCACCACACTCGCACAATGACTACAATTAAAAACTGAAACTGGACTGTGGATCCACCCTATAAGACAGACCATGCTCCCTCTGACCCTCTGGCTTCATTTTTTTTTTTTTTTTTAAGGAGTTTGTAGGTGGCCAAAAAGTTTTGTTCCATTGAAGCATTCATCAAAGCTGTTCAATGTTTGAATGTTTGGTGTGTTTGCTGCCAGAAATAGATAATTTTTCTCAATTAATACATAAACTACCAGAAAGATCGTGCCAGAGCAATAAAAAAAGGCAGCATTGAAAAATTAATATATTTAAATTACTACTCTAATTTCAACTTTTTAATAAATAATAAATTTTAATTCAAACACTTCCCTTAGTACTGAAGGCTATTACATAACAAAGCAGATGTAACATAAAAGCATTGCTGCCAGGTCAGTCAAACCTCTTTTCCCCATATACAGAGGTGTAAAAATTATTAGAATAATTGTGATTTTTTTATTTTGTTGGTTTCTACTTTTAATTAAAAGCAATATTTTATGACATATATCTTTTTAGTTGTTGATATAATTCATTTTTCATCTCTTAAGAACGATTTTGTGTATATATTTTTTAATTTTGAGTGGTTTCAACATATTTAGAAAATAATTTTCAGAAATATGTCATGTTGCCATCACTGAATAGAGAAATCAGCTGGTTAACAGACGATTTTCAAAGTGATGTTATGTTATGTTTTGGTGTTGTATCATTATTTCTTGTTGTTACAGGGTTACCGGGAGACTTTTTGTGCAGTTTTTACAGTTTTAGCATAAATTTTCACCCCCCCCCCCAAATTATTGTACTCTACAGAACTTTGTGAGTGTTTTGTTAGGAATTTTTGGACAATGGCCAAGATACAAGTGATCTTTCTCCTAGAAAAGTGGCTCTGACCAAGTGTATTCTGCAAGAAAAACGATATACACAAGGAGAAATAGCAGATAGGTTAAAAATTTTGCAAACATCTGTGTGTAGATTGAAGAAGTCTTTAGACTCTGGCTCTGAGTATGCACCCTCTTGTGTAGGAAAATGTGGTCGTAAGAATAAATTTAGCCCAAGAACAGAGAGGAAACTAATTCAAATTGCTAAGAAAAACAGAAGAGGAGACTGAAGAAAATTAGCATTACAACAAAGGTCGATCTTATGCGAGACTTATTAAAATTTGGCACCATGATGATGAAATCAAAGACGCTTGTAAGAAACTTTTGGAAAGCATGCCAAAACGCATTGAATCTCTCATAAAAAGCCAGGGAACGCATACTAAATACTAAGTGTTTCATTATTTTAACATGATAATGTTTTTAGGCTGGGGGTCATTCCACAAAATGCGTCATCGAAAAATGTAACGCTTCCACACTTTCGATTCCCCACAGTCTAGAAATCATTTGTTTACAAAACATTATCATCCTTCGATGTTTCGGTTTCGTCGAAATTCTTTTGTACTTATTACAAATCTACCGCGGTTTTTAAACATTTCGGTGAAAGAAATATCAGTGTCAAATTTAAGCGATCCAGTGGATTAGTAATAAATACTTCTATCCAATTGCAATAGTATGTGGTTGGTATTCTTCATGCTCCTCCAAATGGTAACATTGGTATAATATTTTTTACATAAAGGAATATTTCATTGATGTTACATGTTTTTTTTTTTAATTCCCAATTATTCTAATCAGTTTTAACATATTATTACATATTTAACTTAAAAGTTGTGAAAATTTACGCTAAAACTGCAAAAATTGCTCAAAACGTCTCCTGGTAACCTGTAACAACATGAAATAATGATACAACACCAAAACATAACATAACCTCACTTTGAAAATCGTCTGTTAACCAGCTGATTTCTCTGTTCAGTGATGGCAACATGACATATTTCTGAAAAATGTTTTCTAAATACGTTAAAACCACTCAAAATTAAAAAATATATACACCAAATCATTCTTAAGATATGAAAAATGAATTATATCAACAACTAAAAAGACATATATGTCATAAAATATTGCTTTTACTTAGAAGTAGAAACCAAAAAAAGAAAAAAAATCACAATTATTCTAATAATTTTCACACCTCTGTAGGTTCCCAAAATTTCCCCACTGCCACAAATATGTGTGCTTTAAACAAAGCATAATATTT